>CM026208.1:21846863-21895828 GCA_014839995.1 Xenentodon cancila | reverse complement strand
CACCTAGCTCTGAACACCAAGAAAACCAAGGAAATCATCGTGGACTTCAGGAGGCACAACACCGACCCAGCTCCCCTTTACATCAATGGAGAGCGTGTGGAGAGGGTCCACACCTTCCAGTTTCTAGGAGTCGTAATGTCCAACATTATCTCCTGGACAGAACACATTACAGAGGTCATCAAGAAGGCCCAGCAGAGACTTCACTTTCCACGGGTCCTCAGGAATTACAATCTAAACCCTTGCCTGCTGATAACCTTCTACCGTGCGTCCATTGAAAGCCTTCTGACGTACTGCATTACAGTGTGGTATGGCAGCTGCACCATGGCAGGCAGGGAGAGACTCCAGAGGGTAGTCAAAGCAGCTCAGAGGATCATCGGCTCCCCTCTCCCCTCCCTGTCGGACATCTACTCCTCCCGCTGTCTTAGCAGAGCTGGAAAAATCGCAAAAGACAGCTCCCACCCCGGCTTTGGACTCTTTGACCTGTTGCCCTCAGGAAGGCGCTACAGGTGCATCAGATCAAGGACAAACCGCCTTAAGAACAGTTTTGTCCCCAAAGCCATAACCACCCTGAACTCAAACATGCACTGACACTGACAACTGTACACGCACACACTCATACACATTTCACACACACACACCCATGCCTCTCTCTCTCCCTCCCTCTCTCTTTCTCTCTCTCTTTTCTCCTTCTTCCTCTCTCTTTCTCCGAGGCTCTCTCTCTGCAGAAGAGGAGAACATCTCATTGTGTGCAATATATCTCTGCAATCATGGATAATAGCAGGAGTGCAATACCCCTCTGTTAAAACTGAGGAAAAGTCTAACATATTTATCTATATTTTTTGGTCTATATATTCTATTGTTATTTATTTATTTATTTATTTATTTTTTGTTGTTGATTTTCCTTGCACATTTTTTTGATATTTCTTTTCACATGCATGCTTGCACTAAACAGCGATTAGCTCTCATCTCACTGTATATACGTATAATGCAGATTGTACATGTGTAAAGTGACAATAAAGGCATTCTATTGTGGGTTTTTTGTTTCTTTGATTGAAGGATCAACAAATGTGTCCGTGAGTGTGGCTGTGATCTAGTGTTTGCATCATTGATTTTTGTTCTTTTTACATGAATGAAGGATTGAAGTGGTACTTTGAAGGGACTAAAGCTGCAGGATGGGCATGTAGGATAGTTAGATACTGTGGTTTGTACTCTTTGGTGGCTCGCCCATCACTTCATCCAGTCATCCACACCAATTCAGCCTGGTCTCTGCTCGCCAGGCGGTCTTGTAACCATCAACTTGATTAATACGACCAAAATATTTGACATGCTGACCTGGGAAGACTCTCTTGACCTACGGGTGGGATGGGGGGTCCGGGATTTACACGGGACCTAAATGACTCACAAGAATGACTGGTCCAGCAACATCTTGAGTCACATTTTTGCTTTCTCCTGCTCTTCCCAGAATGTGGACATTTACCGTCCTCAATGTCCCAACAACAGCTTTAATGGCTGAAACGTCCCGCCAGTCTGTTGGGAATGAAGCATCCTTTCAGAGGAGATGTGAAATGTTTTCAGGAACAAAGAAAGAGTCCAGTTATCTTGTTTTTAAGAGCGTTGGACAATAAACCGAATGGTCGTGTTTGAGTCTGAGAGGAAGTTTAAGTACCTACAAGAAGCTCCTGCAGACACGGGGAGAAAGTCCCCGTCACAGTCAAGATCGTTTGTGGATAGTGATAGATGTGAGAAGAAGCAGCACATCTTATGTAAGGAGATGTTCGGAGCGCCGTTGAACGTTCTCTTAACACAGTTTTAACACATGTTCAAAATATTATTGATATAATGACATGTTAAGGATAAACATTCAAAAGTAGTCACAGTAGCACTTTCAACAAGAAAATATGTCTTCTATCGTGATGTCCTATATTACATCATCTGTTGTCATTTACTTCTTCCAAGTCATTTGTAACTATGACTGAACCAGCAGCTTTGTGTTTTGATTTTTCATCACAACTCTGTAAAGACAGCGCCACCTTCCAGCAGCACACTGCACTGGGAACACTGGAGAGAGGAGTGAGTGGCTGCTTTTCTGTGGAAACCCACATTAAAACCCACGTTACAAACCGGTGCATGCATGTGCATGTGTATAGGTATGTATATATAGATAGGTGTGTGCACATTGGTATCGATGTATCTTCATTTTTTTTGTTTATATTATTTATATTTATTTGTTTATTTTGTGTTTATATATTGAAAACAGATTCATTTATTTGTATAGATTTATTTACAAGGGGTTCTATATGTCCAAAATGTGTGTGTATGCACGTGCACATATGTATATCCATTTATTAATAGATACAGAGATGCCTACTAGTGTTCAGGTTGTTGTGCTTTATACAATGGTTTTGACATGTCTGCAATAAATCAATAAAAATGACTGAGAGGGAAAATGAAAATGCTGCATCCAGAGGACTTCCTCTCTCCTCGTCAGGGGTACAACCACAGTCCAAGCACTCTGCTGACATGAAGTGGAGCTCATCAGCCCCTCTGGTTCAGCTCCGAGTCGAGTCCAGGTCTCGTCACAGGCAGGTGGAGGGTCTGCACCAAGGGAGGCTGGAGAGACCGGTCGGCCACGAAAGACACGCTATTCCCGTGCGGATGCCGCTCCGCTGTCCGGAGCAGGGAGACCTGCTGTGCCGGCGCTGAAGACGGCGGGCCTGCTGGAGATGCTGCATCGTGGATCCAGCGGTAGCAACGGAGCCGCGGTCACGTGTCCGAGATAACACGTGACCGCCGCTCCGTCCGACCTCGCTGCGCCGCGGGGCTCATCACGGGACTCATTGACGTCACGATCTGACGTCACGTTCCAGAACGGTCTCCTTATTTACTTGTTTCATCAGTGAATTTCTGCACATTTACCCAGACCTACACCTGGAAGACACATCTTTGAACAGAGGTTCCTCTGTCGGATCGGACAATTTACAAAATCTAGTGTGAAGAGTCAACAATTCTATATTTTACTTTCCACTGTTGCTACAATGTCTTATATTCACCATCCAAGTCAGGAATATATGAGCAGAAGTCACTATTGTGATCAATACTACACCCCACATTATGTAGATGAACTCCAAATGGACTGTGAGAGCTACATGGAACACAATGAGCTCCTAAGTGATTACAACAGGAATCTGAAGTCTCAGCGTTCAATGCTTCTGCAGGAAATCAGGAATCTTAAGCTGGCCAACCAACACAGAGTCTCAAACAGCCCCGACACAGCCATAATCAATGATCTGATGACGAGACTTAAACAGCTGGAGGACGAGAAGAAAACTCTTGAACAGAAGAATATAGAGCTGAAGGAGGAAGCACGTGATTTGAGAGAAGAACAGAGGAAAATGGAAAAGATGAACAGTTACTTCTGGAGAGAGAAGGAGGAACTAGTAAAAGAGAAAAATCATATATTAGAGGAGTCCAAAAGAAAGATTGAACACATGAAACAATCACATGAAAAAGAAAAGATGTATTTGATGGAGTGGAAGAAAAAATTGGAACAGGACAAAAGTGAAATACTGGAGGCAAAGAAAGAGCATGAGCTGGGAATAAAAAGGTTGAGAGAAGCAATTATGGTTTTTCAAGAGGAAAAAAAATGTTTGGAACAGAAGAGAAAAGAGCTGAATAGTGAGAAAACAATGTTTGATCAATTTAAGATGACATTTGAGGAAAATGATAAACTGAAGACAGAAAGGAAGAAACTGAAACAAGATGTGAAAACATTACAAAACTATATCAGACGAATGGAAGGAGGTTGGGAACCATTGAAGATGGCTGAGAGACATGACGAGAAGCCCAAAACAACAATGGAAAAAAACTATAAACAACTACAGACTGATGAGGAGTTTCGCCTTTTTGACCAGAGTCAGTCCAGTCAAGTTCAGAACAAACGTCAGCTGGTGAAAGCAGACGTGAGGAAGACGGAGACTGAAGTAGTGGATTTCAGTAGAGAATTACAGATAGATAAGAAAAAGCTGCAACAGGAGTTCAACATTTTAGAGGATAGTAAGAAACAACTGGAAGAAAGTTGGAAAAGGTGGGAGTTAGAGAAAAGAGCCATAGAGGGAACCAAGACAAAAATGGATCAAGCCCTGAAAGATCTAGAGACAGAAAGGACGAAGGTGCAACAGGCGTTCAAACAATTAGTGGATGAGGAGGAAAAGCTTGAACAGGGTGTTCAAAACCTGCAACAAATGAAAAAACAGATAGAAAAAGATGTGATGAAATGTGATGAAGTTAAAGAAAATACAGACAAAGAAAAGCAAAAGATGCAACAGGAGTTAAAAATGTTGGAGGAGAGTAAAGATCAACTGGAAGGTGAGTGGAAAAGGTTGGAGTTAGAGAAAAGACAAATTGAGGAGACCAAAACAGAAATGGAGGAAACCTATAAAAAAATACAGTTAGAAAAGAAAACTCTGCGGGATGAGTTCAAAACGCTACAGGAGATGAGGAAAGGTGAGGAAGAGACTTTCATGGAAACCCAAATAAGACATGAAAGACTGCAGGAAGAGAAAAGAAAGCTGGAGGATGAGCTCAACCGTTTAAAGGAGGAAAAGGAACAACAGATCCTGGCTTGGAAAAACTTGGAGGATAAGTCAATGGAATATGAGATGTTGCTCAATGAAATAAAAACAGCCAATGAAGAACTACAAAAAAGAGAGAAAATGGTGCAGGAGAAGTTAAAATCTTTAGATGAAGAGATCAAAATGAAGAATAGGATGGATGAAGTGATTTATTAGAAGGCAGGGCGCTGAGGATTAGTGGTGAAGACAGACGGATGTACATTTCTGGAGCGTAGCTCAGTGTATGATGTGTATGATCTATTGGGGATGTCAGCATACCATTTTTATGATGATCACACACTATTATTGGAAAAGCAAAAAAGTGAGAAGTGAACTATTAAACTATGAGCAATTTGACATAAATTATGATTAACCAAAACCTGATGTTGTGTTCAAGGAATTAAAAACTTTGGTCACAAGTTTCTCAAAACAGATCTAGGATAACCAGAGGGGGCGAGAAGGAGCAAAGTGGTCAGAGCCCAGGTGGACAGGTCCAGTCCAGGCCATGGAGAGGACCTCACATGCAGTTCGGCTAAAAGACAGAGGCGACACCTATTTACACTGATCACAGTGTGCAACAACCGAAGAGCCCAGCAGGAGCTGGGATGAGATTCAGACTGGACCGTCTGAAATGAATAAAACCTAGACCTCAAGAAAGGGGCAGAATAATCCCCTGGTCCAGGTAGAGGCACAGGGTAGTCTACCCCTGTGTCTCGAAGAGAGAAGAAAGAAGACATCAAAAGAAGAAAGAGATATTCTTTTCCATTCATCATTGTATTAATGTCTAATGTGTGATTTTGGTCGTTTACACTTGATCAAAAAACTTTGAAAAAAATGGAAATGTTAGCGTATTAGGTTTATTGTTTAATTAAGAAACATGCGGACCAGAGGACATGGGGTTAAGGAACCGGAGGATCAGGAGGACTAGTCACTTAGTGGTACAAGCAGAGACAAAGGTAACAAAAAGGCTTGTAAAAAGGACGAGGAACAGACTTGCATTGATTCAGGAACGTATAAAAAGGGGTGAACACAGGAGTGTTCACATCTCATCTGTATGCAGGCATTTGTGCATGTCGCTGGGATCTCCAGATGCATCTGCACGGAAATAAACGTGAATCTCTTCCTATTAACGGACTCGGGGAATCTTTGATTCAACAATGGCAACAGATGTTGGTTCTCCCTACTCATTCTTCTGCCAACATTTCCTTCAATTAAACAGCTCAAAAACTGAAGCCATACTTGTCAGCACTCCACATCAGGTCCAGACATCCCAGATACACACCATCCCCTTCTCAGGACGGGACATTCCCCTCTCTTCTACAGTTATCAACCTCGGTGTGAGGCTGGACCCACAGCCAACATTCAATAATCACATTAAACATCTGGTTGACACATCATTTTTCCACCTCAAAAACCTTGCCAAACTCCATCCCATCCTCTCTCTATCTGATGCAGAGAAACTTGTCCACGCCTTAGTCTCCTCCCGACTGGATACTGTAACGCACTTCTCATCGGGATTCCTGGCAAGAGTGTCCAAAGCTGCAGCAGATCCAGGACAGCGCCGCCAGGATCCTGATGAGAGTGCGTAAACATGAGCATATTACAGGACTCTGGTGTGCGGTAATAAACAGGATGTGGCCTTAAGCAGTATGTTTTGGTCCGAAGGACATACGTAATAAAAGGTGTTGTAAAAAGGATGAGGAACAGACGTGCATCAACTCAGGATTTTATAAAAAGGGGTGAACACAGGGGTGGTCAGATCTCATCAGTATGCTGGATCTGGGATCTCCAGATGCATCTGTACGGAAATAAAAGTGAATCTCTTCTTATAATCGGTCGGCAACCCGCGGCTCTAGAGCCGCATGCGGCTCTTTAGGCGCCGCCCTAGTGGCTCCCTGGAGCTTTTTTTAAAAAAATGTTTGTAAATGGAAAAAGATGGGGGAGGTAAATATATTTTTTGTTTTAATATGGTTTCTATAGGAGGACAAACATTCTTAACGTTTTCCAATGCTGTAAAAGTGTAGAATAAATATTTAATTTCAACATTTCTGTCAACAAAGATGTGCGTCATAGCCTGCGACACACGTTTCTATCAGCAGGGCGGGATGCCAGGCAGGTGGCTGTTGTAAACAAACCGGCGGCTGTGTGATGGGCCATGGATCCCAAAGGGAAAAAGAGAAAAATAACTGAGGAGAACAGAGGATTCAACGTTTCTTGGACCGAATCATTTGCATTCATTGCCAATGCGGAAGGATTGGCTGAATGTTTGCTCTGTAGTGAGAAGTTGTCAAATAACAAGAAGAGTAATGTGGAAAGACATTTCCAGGGAAGGCATGCTACATTTGCAGCCGAGTACCCAGTTGGGAGCGAGAGAAAAAGTGCAATTGCATTACGTCTGGAGAAATTAGAGGAGCGCAAAAATAGATTTAAAAAGTGGATTGCATCTCCAAACACCACTACTGCTGCAAGTTTTGTTGCAACCCGGGAGATAATAAAGCGTGGAAAACCGTTCACAGATGGTGACTACATGAAGGAGTCATTCATCAACATATCAGAACACCTATTTGCAGACTTCAAATACAAAACCGAGATAATACAAAAAATGAAACACATGCCATCTTTGGTTCAACAATTTGGGGGCTCGTTCGGGATATGAAGAGACGCTAAGGAAATTGGACGCAGGACTCGGTGATCTTCTCCGAACGGTGAACTCTGGACCCAACAAAATACGGTTAGAAAACCGATTACCAGAATTTCTGCAATTGATTTGACCAACTTGAGGAGTTGACCATAGGAGAAGACCAACTAGTACGTCGAAATTAATCAGGAAATAAGATAATATAACGATGGGTTGGAGTGCCAGAGGAGGTTCAAGTCCTCCAAACGCCTAGGAAGTGGTCACCCCATCTGGTGCCTGGCGAGGCCGCAGTAATCCAGAAAGAAGTGGAACAAGAAAGTCACATTGAGTTTTGTTATTTGCAATGTTTTGTTTTTGACTACACATAATGCTGTTGAATTTATTCTATGGGTAATCCTAGGTATCACACAGTTTTTTTCTTATATCTTTTTGTTTTATCTTTTGTTTTATACTTGTTATTTCATGGTGTCGGCAAATCCGATAGGGACTGGCTGAGAAGAGTCCTCATGTTAAGAAGGAACGTACAGTTAGAGTTGCTTTGATTTCTTATTTTCCTTACTACACATTTTTTTATCTATAAATCCTGAGTTACATTTTTGTTTCAGAGGCTTAATTTCGCCAGGCTACACATTTTGGTACCAGGAGTGGGGTTCTGCTAAATTAGTGTCTCAGGAGGTTTTGTAGTTTTTTTTTTTTTTTTTTGAAAGAGTACACAAAATAACTATAGTAGCTCCAAAGGAGGTGCCTGGGTTGGACCAGACCATTGGCAGGATCGCCGTGTGAGTGACCACGGCACCAGAGATCAACTTCCTGCAACCCTGTAGACAACCGCTCATCCTGGGACGAGGAAGAGGCATCGGACCAACACATCTGGACCTACGTCTGAGTAACATTTTACCCCCCGCTGTTGACTTGCACTTGCACACATGCAGCCATGTCGCAGGAAGAGAATGAAAATGAGTCAGTCTCACACATGGACACAGAAATGGACCCGGTCACTGTACTGCAGGCAAAGTTATCAAAACTAAGTTATAAGCATGACCAGGCTATGGCCCAGCTAGCTGCTCTGAGTAATGGAGCAAACCGATCATACATTTACTTGCCTAGAGAACGCCTCATTCAGCCGTTTAGTGCTGATTCAACAGTTGATGGCCGCCCCGTTGATGAGTTTATACATGAAATCCAGCGAGCTATTAGAGCTGGAGGTCTGGGAGAGGACGATCAGGTGGATTTCATTACGTCACATCTCAGAGGGTCAGCACTGGAGGAGATCAAGTTGTGGACAGAAGATGAGTTTAAGGGGCCTGATGAAGTTTTCAACTTACTCAGAGACGCTTACACTGAGAAACGCAGTGTAGGGCAACTTTTACAGACTTTTTACAGCCGCCATCAGGTAGAGGGTGAAGATTTTTTTCAATACTCCCATGCACTGTCACAGATCCTTCGCTCAGTTTAAAGCAAAAACCAGATGCAGTTCTTGATGCAAAGATGGCAGTCAGAGATCAGTTTGTAGAAGGAATAAGAGATTCCACACTCAGAAGGGAGCTTCGCAGAATGCTTAGAGACAAACCAGATTCATCAGTCTTCGAGGTGCGTCAGGAAGCCATTTCATGGTCAACAGAAGACAGGCTCAGTAGCACTAGAGTTGTAAGGAACAGAAGCATATTAGGCAATGATGGAAGCGTTAGAAGCCAACATACACATAGTGGACCAGAGAGGTCAACTGCCACATTAGAGGACATTCTTAAAGTGGTGTCTGAACGAGGCAAAGCTATTGGGGAGTTGGTTAATGTGGTGAGAGAGGGAGTTTTCAGGAGAAGCTCACACAGAGATAGGAGGGTGAAGACAACGTTCCAGTATACTGATGATGGCAAACCGATTTGTTTTAAGTGCAACAAAGTGGGACACATTGCTCGGGAGTGCAGATCACACAGAAAAGGAAGTCAACCTACCACTTCTGAAACACCCGCTCAGGGGAAACTAGAACCCTCGGTTGCCAAGAGCCAGGCAATCCGAGGTGGAAGTAAAGGCTCTCAGATTCTTACTCGAGAGAGATTCCTCGAGCGTGCAGTGGGCTCATGTCCTGAAGTTGAAGTGGAGGTGGGTGGAGTTAAGACAAGATGTAGCTTAGATAGTGGAAGTCAGGTTAGCACCCTTTCTGAGTCATTTTTCCGTCAGCACTTGCTTGGTGAGGATGAGGACATAATTCCCACAGCCAAGTGGCTTAAACTAACAGCTGCTAATTCACTGCCCATCTCTTACATAGGTCACATTGAGCTGGATGTGGAGACTATGGGATTAACTGTTTCAGAGTGTGGATTTTTGGTAGTGAGGGATCCTGATGAGCAACAGGCAAGGTTGCAGACCAGCGCTTTATTTTCAGATAGTGTCAGCACAACGACAAATAAAACCCAGCAGCTGGATAAAACTAACCCTCCACTGCTTATAGGGATGAATGTGATAAAGAGATGCAAAGAGCTGATTATTGCCAGTTTTGATTCTACAATTGGAGGTCAGTTAGATGCAGCTTGGAGAGAAACGCTGCAAAAGTTACAAATGGATGATGGGACAGAGAAAGTTTCTGCACCTAGGATAGCAAGTAAACATGCCACCCATGTTCCGGCCGCTTCAATAGCCACAGTGTATGCTAAAAGTGGTGCAAAACACTCTCAGGGGTTGCTGTTGCTTGAGCCAACAAACACACCCATGCCCAGTGGTCTGGTGATAATCCCTACCTTGGTGGAATCTGCTAAACAGGCGTTTCCTGTACAAGTGGTGAACCTCTCTGAAGAGGACATATGGTTACCACCCAGAACCAGACTTGGGATCCTTTCCACAGTGGAGTGTGTTGAACCAGCAGCGGAGGTGTCTTTCAATCGCATCGCTGCAGATCATGATGAGGTAACAATAGATGAGAAGGAGGCTAGTGCTTCAGAAGATGCACTACATTTGTTGTTGGATCACCTGAGAATTGGTGGCACCCCAGAACAGCAGACCAAGCTGGAGACACTTATTGCTCAGTATACTGATGTGTTTGCTTTGAGTGATGAGGACCTTGGCTATGCTGACAGGATCCAACATGAGATTCACTTAAACGATGATGTCCCGGTTACTCAACCCTACAGGCGTGTACCACCCACTCAGTACAAGGAGGTGAAAGATCATATCGCTCAACTTTTGAGGAAGGGTGTAATCCAAGAAAGCACCAGTGCGTATGCGTCCCCGATTGTACTAGTGCGAAAGGCAGACAACAGCCTGAGGCTGTGTGTGGATTACAGGCGCCTCAATGCTAAAACCCGACGCGATGCCTTCCCGCTGCTTCGGATTGATGAGTGCTTTGATGCTTTGCATGGAGCAAAATTTTTCTCAACCGTCGACCTCGCTAGTGGCTACCATCAGGTGGCAGTACATGAGAATGACAGGCACAAAACAGCCTTTATAACACCTTTTGGGCTATTTGAATACACTAGACTGCCTTTTGGGGTCTGCAATGGGCCAGCAACTTTTCAGCGACTCATGTAGGCTACTATGAGTGACTTAGTGTTCCAGATCATGCTTGTGTACTTGGATGACATTTTGGTCTACTCGCCAATGTTTGATGGGCATTTGACTCGGTTGCAGACTGTATTTCAGAGGTTCAGGAAACAGGATTAAAGGTGAAGGTGGAAAAGTGCCATTTCCTCCAACCCAGCGTGCGGTTTCTGGGCCACCAGATTTCAGCTGATGGAATAGGCACAGATCTAGAAAAGGTGGCTGCGGTCAAGCAGTGGCCACTTCCATCTTCGGTTAAAGAGCTGAGATCATTTTTGGGCTTTTGCACTTACTACCGCCGGTCTTTGCAAGGCTTTTCACAACTGGCAGGTCCCTTGCATGACGCTGTCAATACCTGCATGAATCAGAGTAACACGTCTAGGTCGAAAAATCTCTTTAACAGTGTGTGGACGGCAGAATGTCAAGATTCCTTTGAGGAGCTGAAGGAGAGGCTGACAAGTCCCCCTCTGCTTGGCTATGCTAATTTTTCCATCCCATTTATCTTGGAGACAGACGCCAGCAGTTTAGGACTAGGAGCAGTCCTCTATCAGAAGAAGAATGATCAGAATTATAGCCGCATGAAGCTTGAGCTTCTCGCTTTAAAGTGGGCTGTATCCAAAAAGTTCAGAGGTTATCTTTTGGGGGCCAAGTTTACTGTTTTGACAGACAATAATCCCCTGTGTCATCTCGACTCAGCAAGGTTGGGCGCGGTTGAACAGCGCTGGATAGCGCAGCTGGCTCCATTTGATTTTGAAGTTCGTTATCGCCCGGGGAGATGTAACACAGCAGCAGATGCACTGTCTAGACAGCCGTTAGCAGGGGAGCCTGAACCAAATGGTGATGAGGAGTTTGATGGATGTATATCTATTTGCAACATGATCCACAGAGGAACACCCCTCGACCCAGAAACAAAATTCAGGATGCCTGGAGTCCAGTGGTTTACCGGGTCCTCAATGTTCAAGACAGAACACATACTGTTGAGCCAGTGGAGGGTGGTCCCATAAAAAGGGTCCATCGAGTAAATCCTCAGGCCCTGTCCAGGCCCAGTTACAGTAATAAAGAAAGTGAAAATCGATGTTTCTACTTCTGCACTGGTTCCTCCTGTGGAAGTTCCTAAAGAGAACCTGGATTTGGAACCAGATTATGTACTGTTGGAGGAGACGCGGTATCCACAGTTGGATAAAGAACAGAGCACACCCACTTGTGGAACGGTTGATGGGAAAACATCTGTTGCAGATTCACAACGATCGGACATTGTGGCAAGCAGGAGACCTGCAAGGGACGCTGAGACTGTTGTACCGGTTCCAGTCCCTCGCCACACTCAGAGAGCAACTGCAGGGACACATTCGAATCACCATCACCTCCGTATATCAACCTGTAACGCTATTTCTTTAAGTCCTGATGTACTGTCACAGTTGTTGATTAATATGGGTAGAGCATTTTTAGAGAAGCAATGAATGAAGGAAAGTGTGAAAATTAAGGTCAGCGAGGGCGGTGCCTGGAAAGCAGGGGAGAATGTAGCCAAGTGGAGGAAAACGTAAATATCTAGTTACGCCACTAGAGGGCGCTCCCTGCATTTTTAACAACCAGCTCCAGCAAAGAAGTGTTGAACTTTGAATAACGAGGGATAACGGTTGGACAGGTCTTTTTTTTGGTTGGCGGCAAGGATTCAAGATGGTTTGGAGCCGACGTTAAGAGCCGTCAACACACATGAAAAGGTGTTCAACGAAGCTAAAGTGGCCAGTGTTTGATGTCGCCGTGAGCCCCATTACAGTCCGGGCCACAGAGCACCTGCTGTAGTTATTTTTGTGTACTCTTTTCTCTACTCTTTTCTCAGATCTCTTCTCAGATCTTTTTGTTTTATCTTTTGTTTTATACTTATTTTATTTTCTGTTGAAGCGTGGTCTCACAGCAGGGTGCTGGATTATCTCCTACACATAGATCTACTATTTTTCATTATCCCAGACCTGAAAAAGCTTTCATAACTCTTAAACAGGCCTTGACTCAGGCTTCTGACTTAGCCTTGCGAGATTATTCCAGGACAATATTGCAAATACGAAAAATAAGTCTTAAAGTCATCAAAACAAAGTGGTCAGAGCCCAGGTGGACAGGTCCAGTCCAGGCCATGGAGAGGACCTCACATGCAGTTCGGCTAAAAGACAGAGGCGGCACCTATTTACACTGATCACAGCGTGCAACAACCGAAGAGCCCAGCAGGAGCTGGGATGAGATTCAGACTGGACCGTCTGAAATGAATAAAACCTAGACCTCAAGAAAGGGGCAGAATAATCCCCTGGTCCAGGTAGAGGCACAGGGTAGTCTACCCCTGTGTCTCGAAGAGAGAAGAAAGAAGACATCAAAAGAAGAAAGAGATATTCTTTTCCATTCATCATTGTATTAATGTCTAATGTGTGATTTTGGTCGTTTACACTTGATCAAAAACTTGGAAATAAAAAACGAAATGTTAGCGTATTAGGTTTATTGTTTTATTAAGAAACATGCGGACCAGAGGACATGGGGTTAAGGAACCGGAGGATCAGGAGGACTAGTCACTTAGTGGTACAAGCAGAGACAAAGGTAACAAAAAGGCTTGTAAAAAGGACGAGGAACAGACTTGCATTGATTCAGGAACGTATAAAAAGGGGTGAACACAGGAGTGTTCACATCTCATCTGTATGCAGGCATTTGTGCATGTCGCTGGGATCTCCAGATGCATCTGCACGGAAATAAACGTGAATCTCTTCCTATCAACGGACTCGGGGAATCTTTGATTCAACAATGGCGACAGATGTTGGTTCTCCCTCCCTACTCATTCTTCTGCCAACATTTCCTTCAATTAAACAGCTCAAAAACTGAAGCCATACTTGTCAGCACTCCACATCAGGTCCAGACATCCCAGATACACACCATCCCCTTCTCAGGACGGGACATTCCCCTCTCTTCTACAGTTATCAACCTCGGTGTGAGGCTGGACCCACAGCCAACATTCAATAATCACATTAAACATCTGGTTGACACATCATTTTTCCACCTCAAAAACCTTGCCAAACTCCATCCCATCCTCTCTCTATCTGATGCAGAGAAACTTGTCCACGCCTTAGTCTCCTCCCGACTGGACTACTGTAACGCACTTCTCATCGGGATTCCTGGCAAGAGTGTCCAAAGCTGCAGCAGATCCAGGACAGCGCCGCCAGGATCCTGATGACAGTGCGTAAACATGAGCATATTACAGGACTCTGGTGTGCGGTAATAAACAGGATGTGGCCTTAAGCAGTATGTTTTGGTCCGAAGGACATACGTAATAAAAGGTGTTGTAAAAAGGATGAGGAACAGACGTGCATCAACTCAGGATTTTATAAAAAGGGGTGAACACAGGGGTGGTCAGATCTCATCAGTATGCTGGATCTGGGATCTCCAGATGCATCTGTACGGAAATAAAAGTGAATCTCTTCTTATAATCCGGGGGTCGGCAACCCGCGGCTCTAGAGCCGCATGCGGCTCTTTAGCGCCGCCCTAGTGGCTCCCTGGAGCTTTTTTTTAAAAAAATGTTTGTAAATGGAAAAAGATGGGGGAGGTAAATATATTCTTTGTTTTAATATGGTTTCTATAGGAGGACAAACATTCTTAACGTTTTCCAATGCTGTAAAAGTGTAGAATAAATATTTAATTTCAACATTTCTGTCAACAAAGATGTGCGTCATAGCCTGCGACACACGTTTCTATCAGCAGGGCGGGATGCCAGGCAGGTGGCTGTTGTAAACAAACCGGCGGCTGTGTGATGGGCCATGGATCCCAAAGGGAAAAAGAGAAAAATAACTGAGGAGAACAGAGGATTCAACGTTTCTTGGACCGAATCATTTGCATTCATTGCCAATGCGGAAGGATTGGCTGAATGTTTGCTCTGTAGTGAGAAGTTGTCAAATAACAAGAAGAGTAATGTGGAAAGACATTTCCAGGGAAGGCATGCTACATTTGCAGCCGAGTACCCAGTTGGGAGCGAGAGAAAAAGTGCGATTGCATTACGTCTGGAGAAATTAGAGGAGCGTAAAAATAGATTTAAAAAGTGGATTGCATCTCCAAACACCACTACTGCTGCAAGTTTTGTTGCAACCCGGGAGATAATAAAGCGTGGAAAACCGTTCACAGATGGTGACTACATGAAGGAGTCATTCATCAACATATCAGAACACCTATTTGCAGACTTCAAATACAAAACCGAGATAATACAAAAAATGAAACACATGCCATCTTTGGTTCAACAATTTGGGGGCTCGTTCGGGATATGAAGAGACGCTAAGGAAATTGGACGCAGGACTCGGTGATCTTCTCCGAACGGTGAACTCTGGACCCAACAAAATACGGTTAGAAAACCGATTACCAGAATTTCTGCAATTGATTTGACCAACTTGAGGAGTTGACCATAGGAGAAGACCAACTAGTACGTCGAAATTAATCAGGAAATAAGATAATATAACGATGGGTTGGAGTGCCAGAGGAGGTTCAAGTCCTCCAAACGCCTAGGAAGTGGTCACCCCATCTGGTGCCTGGCGAGGCCGCAGTAATCCAGAAAGAAGTGGAACAAGAAAGTCACATTGAGTTTTGTTATTTGCAATGTTTTGTTTTTGACTACACATAATGCTGTTGAATTTATTCTATGGGTAATCCTAGGTATCACACAGTTTTTTTCTTATATCTTTTTGTTTTATCTTTTGTTTTATACTTGTTATTTCATGGTGTCGGCAAATCCGATAGGGACTGGCTGAGAAGAGTCCTCATGTTAAGAAGGAACGTACAGTTAGAGTTGCTTTTATTTCTTATTTTCCTTACTACACATTTTTTTTATCTATAAATCCTGAGTTACATTTTTGTTTCAGAGGCTTAATTTCGCCAGGCTACACATTTTGGTACCAGGAGTGGGGTTCTGCTAAATTAGTGTCTCAGGAGGTTTTGTAGTTTTTTTTTTTTTTTTTGAAAGAGTACACAAAATAACTATAGTAGCTCCAAAGGAGGTGCCTGGGTTGGACCAGACCATTGGCAGGATCGCCGTGTGAGTGACCACGGCACCAGAGATCAACTTCCTGCAACCCTGTAGACAACCGCTCATCCTGGGACGAGGAAGAGGCATCGGACCAACACATCTGGACCTACGTCTGAGTAACATTTTACCCCCCGCTGTTGACTTGCACTTGCACACATGCAGCCATGTCGCAGGAAGAGAATGAAAATGAGTCAGTCTCACACATGGACACAGAAATGGACCCGGTCACTGTACTGCAGGCAAAGTTATCAAAACTAAGTTATAAGCATGACCAGGCTATGGCCCAGCTAGCTGCTCTGAGTAATGGAGCAAACCGATCATACATTTACTTGCCTAGAGAACGCCTCATTCAGCCGTTTAGTGCTGATTCAACAGTTGATGGCCGCCCCGTTGATGAGTTTATACATGAAATCCAGCGAGCTATTAGAGCTGGAGGTCTGGGAGAGGACGATCAGGTGGATTTCATTACGTCACATCTCAGAGGGTCAGCACTGGAGGAGATCAAGTTGTGGCACAGAAGATGAGTTTAAGGGGCCTGATGAAGTTTTCAACTTACTCAGAGACGCTTACACTGAGAAACGCAGTGTAGGGCAACTTTTACAGACTTTTTACAGCCGCCATCAGGTAGAGGGTGAAGATTTTTTTCAATACTCCCATGCACTGTCACAGATCCTTCGCTCAGTTTAAAGCAAAAACCAGATGCAGTTCTTGATGCAAAGATGGCAGTCAGAGATCAGTTTGTAGAAGGAATAAGAGATTCCACACTCAGAAGGGAGCTTCGCAGAATGCTTAGAGACAAACCAGATTCATCAGTCTTCGAGGTGCGTCAGGAAGCCATTTCATGGTCAACAGAAGACAGGCTCAGTAGCACTAGAGTTGTAAGGAACAGAAGCATATTAGGCAATGATGGAAGCGTTAGAAGCCAACATACACATAGTGGACCAGAGAGGTCAACTGCCACATTAGAGGACATTCTTAAAGTGGTGTCTGAACGAGGCAAAGCTATTGGGGAGTTGGTTAATGTGGTGAGAGAGGGAGTTTTCAGGAGAAGCTCACACAGAGATAGGAGGGTGAAGACAACGTTCCAGTATACTGATGATGGCAAACCGATTTGTTTTAAGTGCAACAAAGTGGGACACATTGCTCGGGAGTGCAGATCACACAGAAAAGGAAGTCAACCTACCACTTCTGAAACACCCGCTCAGGGGAAACTAGAACCCTCGGTTGCCAAGAGCCAGGCAATCCGAGGTGGAAGTAAAGGCTCTCAGATTCTTACTCGAGAGATTCCTCGAGCGTGCAGTGGGCTCATGTCCTGAAGTTGAAGTGGAGGTGGGTGGAGTTAAGACAAGATGTAGCTTAGATAGTGGAAGTCAGGTTAGCACCCTTTCTGAGTCACTTTTCCGTCAGCACTTGCTTGGTGAGGATGAGGACATAATTCCCACAGCCAAGTGGCTTAAACTAACAGCTGCTAATTCACTGCCCATCTCTTACATAGGTCACATTGAGCTGGATGTGGAGACTATGGGATTAACTGTTTCAGAGTGTGGATTTTTGGTAGTGAGGGATCCTGATGAGCAACAGGCAAGGTTGCAGACCAGCGCTTTATTTTCAGATAGTGTCAGCACAACGACAAATAAAACCCAGCAGCTGGATAAAACTAACCCTCCACTGCTTATAGGGATGAATGTGATAAAGAGATGCAAAGAGCTGACTATTGCCAGTTTTGATTCTACAATTGGAGGTCAGTTAGATGCAGCTTGGAGAGAAACGCTGCAAAAGTTACAAATGGATGATGGGACAGAGAAAGTTTCTGCACCTAGGATAGCAAGTAAACATGCCACCCATGTTCCGGCCGCTTCAATAGCCACAGTGTATGCTAAAAGTGGTGCAAAACACTCTCAGGGGTTGCTGTTGCTTGAGCCAACAAACACACCCATGCCCAGTGGTCTGGTGATAATCCCTACCTTGGTGGAATCTGCTAAACAGGCGTTTCCTGTACAAGTGGTGAACCTCTCTGAAGAGGACATATGGTTACCACCCAGAACCAGACTTGGGATCCTTTCCACAGTGGAGTGTGTTGAACCAGCAGCGGAGGTGTCTTTCAATCGCATCGAAGCTAAAGTGGCCAGTGTTTGATGTCGCCGTGAGCCCCATTACAGTCCGGGCCACAGAGCACCTGCTGTAGTTATTTTTGTGTACTCTTTTCTCTACTCTTTTCTCAGATCTTTTCTTATATCTTTTTGTTTTATCTTTTGTTTTATACTTGTTATTTCATGGTGTCGGCAAATCCGATAGGGACTGGCTGAGAAGAGTCCTCATGTTAAGAAGGAACGTACAGTTAGAGTTGCTTTGATTTCTTATTTTCTTTACTACACATTTTTTTATCTATTAATCCTGGGTTACATTTTTGTTTCAGAATAAAGACCCCAAAGACAGTTCAAGGAAATTTGATCCAAAGTTCATTGCGATAAACAACCCAACACTATCCATCCCATCAACTAAATGGGAACAAGATTTAGAGAGAACCTTCAATGCTGACTTCTGGCCTCAAATTTGTAAAAATATTCCCTGATTTACTGAACTGATGTAAAAATTTATTTAGGCAAGTTTACAACTCATACAATACAAAGTAATCCACAGAGTTCACTTTACTAGGGAAAAAATGTTAAAATTGGGATTTGAAGACACGAAAATGTGTACACAATGTACACAAAATTTAACAGACACCTACTTGCTGCTATCTGGGACTGTGAACCAGTCAAAACCTTCTGGCTCAGCATCACAGACTCTCTCTCCCAACTTCTGCACAGCTGCATCCCACTGTCACCCTCACTCTGTCTTCTGGGAGATTTCTCTACTATAACACTGGAAAGCAGCTCTAATAGAATCCCTCCTATTGCCCAAATCATCGCCAAGAAAACAATCCTCATGAACTGGAAAAGCAAAAACTCCATCAATATCATCATCTGGAAAAACGTATTAATTGATTAATACTGAATGGATGAGTGGATGGAGGCTTGCTCCCTCCGGAGCAAGGGCTCAGGAGGGCCTGAATCCGGGCCCTCCGGATGCTCAGACTTTCATAATGACTTCATTGAGAAATCAAAGACTGGACAGAGGAAGATGACACATCCCACAGAGAGACACCGACAGAGTGGGAAAGGCAGACCCACAACTGTCCATCAAGCAGGAAAAAGACAATGGTTGATGAAACCTCTGCAGGCCGAGTATGCTGACATCTATTGGGGAGCCCTTGCTCCGGAGGGCCCGGATGTGGGCGGGTTACTGTCTGCCTTCATGACAAGGCGGTCCTAGATCTCTCTGTTAAACCTTACATCCCTCCTCCAGGTCCCCCACAGGTAAGCATTATTTTATGATAGGGACAACACTGAATGGTATCAATAGGATTTTGAAAATAACTTAGAGCATAGGTGTCAAACTCTGGCCCGCGGGCCAAATTTGACCTTGCTGTTGTTTTGGCGCGTCAATCAGGACAAGTCCCAGAAACGCCCTCTCCTGTGTGACAGAAGTCATAGCGATCTCAAGCTACAACTGTCACTGTGGAACCCCTTCCCAAAAATGGCAAAAAGAAAGGCAGACAACAGGAACTTTCTGGACAGGTGGGAGACAGAATATCTGTTTACATATGTAAAGGACAGACCTGTTTGTCTGATTTGTGGAGTCAACGTGGCTATAACTAAGGAGTACAACATTCGACGACACTATGAAACCAAACACCAGGACAAGTACAAGGACCTGGACATGACTCAAAGGAGCCAGAAAGTGGAGGAGATGAAAAGAAGTTTGGTTTCACAACAGAATATGTTCAAAAAAGCCACATCACAAATTGAGGCTGCTGTAAAGGCTCGTTATATTGTGGCAGCAGAGATCGCAAAATCAGCCCGGCCCTTTAATGAGGGAGAGTTTGTGAAAAAGTGCATGTTGAAAGTTTGTGACATCGTGTGCCCAGAGAAAAAGCAAGCCTTTTCAAACGTGAGCCTGAGCAGAAACACAGTGGCTGATCGCACATGTGATCTTGCCACCAATCTGTATGAGCAGGTTTTGGAAAAGGGAAAAGATTTCGTTGCATTCTCCCTTGCTGTGGATGAGAGCAGCGACGCATCTGATACTGCTCAGCTGTCAGTCTTCATCCGTGGAGTGGACTCAAATATGTGTGTTACGGAGGAGCTATTGGGATTCAAATCAATGCATGTCACAACCACAGGAAAGGAAATCTTTGAGGAGGTTTCCAAATGCGTAACTGAAATAAAGCTGCCGTGGGATAAACTCGTGGGATTAACGACAGATGGTGCGCCAGGGATGTGCGGTGAAACAAGTGGACTGGTGGGCAGGGTCCGGGAGAAGATGCAGGAAGAGAACTGTGCAGGTGAACTAACTGTTTATCACTGCATCATACGTCAGGAATCACTGTGTGGCAAAGACCTAAAGATGGAACATGTTATGACCACAGTAACACAAGTAGTTAACTTCATAAGAGCCAAAGGTCTGAATCACCGCCAGTTTAAGTCTTTTCTGGAGGAGTGTGGTTCGGAATACGCAGACGTGCCGTATCACTCAGAGGTGAGATGGTTAAGCCGAGGAAAAGTACTGAATAGATGTTTCGAGCTGCATGAGGAAATATGTCAGTTTCTGGAAAGCAAAGGGAAGGACACAGCAGAGCTTCGGGAGAAAAGGTTTCTGTGTGAGCTGGCCTTTCTGTGTGACATCTCGAGCCATCTCGATGTGCTGAACCTGCAGCTTCAGGGGCGGGGGGGCATCATCACAGACATGTACGCTGCAGTGAGGGCTTTTAAAACTAAACTGTGCCTGTGGGAGAATCAGATGCTGCAAGGAAACCTTGGCCACTTTCCCTGCTGCCAAACCATGAAAACGCAGTTCTTTACCACCTTGTTCCCATGCGCACAGTTTGCTGAAAAACTCAGTGTACTCGGCGCTGAGTTTAGCCAGAGATTTGCCGACTTTGATGTCCAGAAATGTAGGTTTGAACTGCTCAGTAATCCCTTCACAGTTAATGGGGAAAACGCACCAACCAACCTCCAAATGGAGCTAATTGAACTCCAGTGTAATGACACGCTGAAGTCAAAGTATGATGCTGTGGGCGCCGCACAGTTTCCACAGTTCATCCCTGACACAATGCCTCAGCTCCGCACCCAAGCTGCTCAGATGCTCTCTATGTTCGGCAGCGCTTTTCTATGTGAGCAACTTTTCTCCTCGATGAAGATGACCAAAACATCTCACAAGAGACGTGTGACTGATGAACACCTTCGCTCCATACTGACGATTTCCTCAGCTCAAAGCCTGAGCCCAGACATTGAAGAACTATCATCCAAGAAGAGATGCCATATTCAAAGGTTCATTTGTTAGATGCTGGCCCGCGACTTTGTTCCAGTTTTACATTTTGGCCCACTGTGTATTTGAGTTTGACACCCCTGACTTAGAGGGTCAGACCTGGAACATCTTTTCAGATTCCATAATAGTGGGTAAAGAGGGAGTTTCAGCCGTAGTTCAGCAAACTCCAGAATAGCTGCAGTGGTATAAAATGGGAGAAGAGGCTGTGCCTCATGTATCCTTGGCATTGCATCCTTCTCATTCAGGCTAAAGATTTGAGAGGAAAAAAGCAGGTCAGCTGACAGACTGGACGAGGACTCAGATCCTGAGTGTGTTTCTGTGTCTCCATCCACTGGTGTGTATAAGATAGAGGTTGCAGCACGAGACAGAGTGGACCTGCAACATGAGAGACGGTCCAGACATCATGGACGAGAGCAAATCGATCATCCACAGGCAGCAGAAATACTCGCATCTCTACCTGATGAACTGTGGTCCCAGGGACCGACAGATGTTGGTTTGGTTGATTGTCCCCCAGTAACGCTTAGAATGAAGTCAGAAATCCCTATTTGGGTTGGACAGTACCTGTAAGTGCCAATTGAGGGGTCACGTGATTTATGTTAACTTTAATTGATGCCGTTTAGACCTGACCTTTTAGTTTATTGATGTAGATGAAAACTGTTTGATTTAATTCAGATTTTTAGTGTGTTTCCTTTTATCTGTCATGCTTGTGTAAGACGTGGATATAATTGGCTGTTCATGACGCGGAAATAGGGTATAATCCTGTACCTTTAAGAGAGGAACGTAGGCGACGTCATAGGAGGCGGAGCTAGTTGGCGTAGGGGGAAGTGGAGGGCTGCAGGTGACAGAGAGAGGAGCGCGCATGGTTTTTTGACCGTGTTTTAAAACAGAAGAAGCTAACGTGTTCGTTGGGGAAAGGAAATACGTATTCAAGTGGAAGTGGATTTCGTGTTGACTGTTTATTATTCCTTTTTGTTAATAAAGCAAGAAAAAGACCACAAGTGGATGATAACCCTCTTTTTTCCGCAATTCACGAAACGCGCCTTTTTTCGTTGGGCTTTTTCCGTGAAGAACACGCGTCAGCCACACGCTCTCGCCCTGATAGGTTCATTGGGAACCTACATTAAAGTCAAAAAACCTGGACAGGCTGGTTCTCTTGGTAAAGGATAGGAGCAAAAAGTCAAAATCCGGGACTCTCGTTCTCTTCACACTGGAGAAGATCACTGGAGAAGGTGAGCTGTTCTGAAGAGGAAAAGTGGACAAGGACTGGCCAATTTAAAGTCTGTGCGGATAGGTGGCCGCTGTGGACCATATAAAGGAGAAACAAAAAGGTAATTGGAACTTTCAGCTTCTTGCATATATGGAAAAGGATTTTAATAGGCCATCTTGTGGAAAGAGAGAACCGAAAATGACTGAAAAGGCTTTTGAAGAAAAGATTTCCCGGTTAACTCAATCTAGGAGATCTAAAATGGGTCATTTGACACATCAAGCCAACGAGATCGAACGGTTAATGGAAGAAGATGCTAATGTGAGCATAGTCAAGCAGAAGTTGCGCTTGAACTACCAGGACTCTCTAGGAGAATTTTGTAAAATAAATGACGCTTTAGCAAGTCTTCTAAGTGAAGAAGAGCTGGAAACGGATCAGAGTTCATGGTTTGAGCCCAGGATACAGTACTTTCGTGAGTTTATGCAACGAGCGGACGAATGGATACAGTCAGCAGAGGACCGTGTTGATCAAGCTAAAGAATGTGACGCAGACGTGCAGCCAGCGGACAGCGTATCGGTGGCATCAGTTGCTAGAAGCTACAGGAGCAGTCAACGTGCCTCGTCTGTTGGCAGCAAAGGTTCTGCTGCGTCTTCTGCACGCCTCAGGGCTGAAGTGGAAAGAGCCGCGCTAATAGCTAAAGCTGCGACACTTAAGCAAAAGCAAGACATCGAACGTCAAGAAGCCGAGCTGAAAGCAAAAAGAGAAGCTTTAGATATTCAAACTGCCATCGCTGCCACCGATGCTCAACTCGAGGTTCTAAAAAGTTACGAAAACGAACAATTGTCGCATGTCGGTGTCCAAGGAGGAACCATTAAAGAGTATGGGTCGGAGTACTCGCCTTTGCGTGAAAACCAAAGCTCAGTCAACGGCGCAAGACAAGGACAGCGCGAGATCAGATCTCCGCAACCGGAGTTTGCTACTTTGCCAAGTGATGACCACGTCTCCGACGCGCGTGCAGTTGAAACGCTTTGCAGCATTATGGCGCGTCAGAACAACATCACAGAGCTAATGGTGAAGCAGCAAAGAATGATGACGTTACCTCCGCTGAACATTCCAACTTTCAGCGGTGATCCGTTGGACTATAACTCTTTCGTGAGAGCATTCGAGCACGGTGTTGAATCCCGCACCGAGAGCCCCAAGGACCGTCTCTATTATTTGGAACGATTCACGGATGGACGGCCCAAAGAGCTGATCAAGAGTTGCCTTCACATGAAACCAGAAGCTGGTTACCAAAAAGCTAAGCATCTATTGAAGGAACATTTTGGAAATGACTACAAGATTGCTGTAGCCTACATGGACAAAGTATTGGGCTGGTTACCTATTAAATCAGAGGATGCTGAGGCTTTGAATGCATTTTCACTGTTCCTGACAGCCTGTTGTAACACAATGAAAGATGTGTGCTACATGGAAGAACTGGACAATGTTGCAAATTTAAAGGCTATTGTAACAAAGCTTCCGTTCAAGCTGCGGGAGAAATGGAGAAATGTAGTGTGTAGCATACAAGAAGAAAGTGAAAGACGAGTAAAGTTTAAAGACTTGGCTGAGTTCGTCGGTAAGCAGGCCAAAGTTGCTCTTCATCCAGTCTTTGGAGAAATAAGGGACAGCAACGCAATCAAAACGTCTTCACAAAAGCCAAGTGATCAAAAGGAACCAAGGAAAAGCATAATTAGGAATTCTTTCACAACAAGTGCTGTTCCGTTGGACAAACAAAGACAGGATGCAGAAACTTCAAGACAAACAGCTGCAAAAACATCAACAACCTTGCACTGTCTTTTCTGCAAAGGTGATCACGTCATTGAGTCTTGTGACGCGCTCAAAGGCAAGTCACACAAAGAAAAATTGGACTTTCTGAAGAAAGAGAGACTTTGCTTTAGCTGCCTCAAGCATGGGCACGTGAGTAAGTTCTGTAAGAACAAACTGAGCTGCGAGGTGTGTACGTTTAAACACCCCACACTCCTGCACATCAAGAAAAGGGACTCTGTTACTGGTGCAGAGAATGGGACCAGTAACGAAGGTCAGACAGTATTGAGCGCGTTCGTTTGTGCTCAGTCTGACGGGCAGGAGCTCACTGGGGCCGGAGAAGACGACTGCACGCTCGCAATAGTTCCAGTTCAAGTCAAGTCGAAGACTGGGAATATCATAGTGCAAACGTACGCCTTTTTGGATCCAGGAAGTTCGGCTACGTTTTGCACGGAGTCGCTGATGAACGACTTAAAGGTTAGTGGACGAAAGACAGATATGCTACTGAGAACTATGAATGAAGAAAAGCCTGTGAGTACTTACGTGGTGTCCGGCTTAGAAGTCAGCAGTCTGTCAGGTGGTGAGTTTATGGATCTTCCAGATGCCTTCACTCACAAGACAATTCCTGTGGGAAAAGAAAATATCCCACGACAAAAGGACCTCGAAAGGTGGCCCTACCTCAAGGACGTAGAACTTCCTCAGATAGAAGCCATCATTGGTTTGCTAATTGGAGCAAACGCACCAAAGGCCATGGAGCCATGGGAGGTTGTGAGCAGCGTCGGTAATGGACCATATGCTGTAAGAACCAAACTCGGCTGGACAATAAATGGGCCTTTAAGAGAAAGCTGCAGCTACTTCGATAAGAGAAATCCTATCAAAGTCGTAGCGAACAGGATTTCAGCAGCAAATATGGAACATTGGTGGCTTCAACAGTTTCAGATGGATTTCCCAGAAGGAGGAAAACACGAGGAAGTGGAGATGTCCAGAGAGGATCACCAGTTTATGGACATGGTAACAGAATCTGCCAAGCTGGTCAACGGCCACTATGTGGTCTGTTTACCAGTAAAGAACCAGACGATCAGTATGCCGAATAATCGAGCAATGGCAGGTCAGCGAGCGCAGAGTCTGAAAAGGAGGTTTCTGAAAGATGACCGCTTTCATAAAGAATACACAGACTTCATGAAGGATCTGCTCCAGAAAGGTTACGCGGTGCAGCTGCATGAAGAGGATTTACAGCATCAGGAAGGTAAAGTGTGGTACATACCGCATACAGCTGTATATCATCCTGTAAAGCAGAAAATGAGAGTTGTGTTTGACTGCGCTGCTTCTTATCAGGGAACGTCCTTGAATGAACAGCTCCTGCAGGGCCCTGATCTGACTAGCAGTCTTCTTGGTGTCATTATTAGGTTTAGACAAGAGCCTGTTGCTATCATGGCAGATGTGGAAGCAATGTTCCATCAGGTCAACGTACCGGACGACGATTCCAATTTGTTACGGTTTCTTTGGTGGCCAGGCGGGAATTACAATCAGCCCCTGGCAGAGCACAAGATGACTGTGCACCTGTTTGGTGCGACATCCTCACCCAGTTGCGTCAGCTTTGCTTTGAGGAAGTGCGCTGAAGACCAAAGTCAGCATTTCAGATCAGAGGTTGTGCAGACAGTATTGGAGAACTTTTATGTGGATGATTGCCTCAAGTCTGTGCCCACAGAGGATGAGGCTATATCAATGTGCCAGGATCTTAGGAGAATCTGTGGCCACGGAGGCTTCCGCCTCAACAAGTGGGTGAGCAACTGCCGAGGAGTCCTCGACTCCATTCCAAAATCGGAGTTGTCAAAAGAGTTGAAAACCTTGGATCTTGATCGTGATGAGCTCCCAATGGAGAGAGCCCTTGGCCTCAGGTGGAGCGTAGAGTCTGACACGTTTAAGTTTAAGATCGTCATCAAAGACCGACCATTCACAAGAAGGGGTCTGCTATCGGTCATTGGCTCCGTATATGACCCATTAGGCATATTGGCACCAGTCGTGTTGCCAGCCAAGCTTATCTTGCAAGACTTGTGCAGAATGAAGGTTGGGTGGGATGATAACTTACCAGATGACGTCAGAGACAGATGGACAGACTGGTTATCCGGTCTTCCTGCCTTAGAGCACTTTTACCTTCCCAGATGTATGAAACCTGAAGGTTTTGGGAAGTGTGCATTTGCGCAACTGCATCACTTCGCGGATGCAAGTGAGGAGGCGTATGGATCAGTCAGTTATCTTCTGATGCGAAGCGCGACCAACGAGACACACTGTGCGTTTATGCTTGGCAAGTCACGAGTGGCGCCTCTGAGGGCACCTACCATCCCAAGGATGGAGTTGACCGCGGCGACAGTGGCAGTAAAAATGGATGGTGTCCTGAGAAGAGAGCTGCAACTGGACCTCGCACAATCAGTGTTCTGGACTGATAGCACAGTGGTGCTAAAGTATCTACAGAACGAGACAGCTCGCTACCGGACGTTTGTGGCGAACAGAGTGTCAGACATTCTGCAAGCGTCAGATGTCACTCAATGGAGACACGTCGGCACCGACAAGAACCCTGCAGACACCGCCTCTAGAGGACAAAGGGTGAGTGACTTCATGAAGTATGTAAATTGGGTGTCGGGCCCAGGTTTCCTTTGCAAACCTGTTGAGAGTTGGCCAAAGACGCCACCTAGCGATGCAGAAACGGCTGCCGAAGATCCAGAGATCAAAAGAGTTACAGTGAACTTGTTGAGTACGGAAGAAAATGTAACTCCGATAAAAAAACTGATCAGCTACTTCTCATCATGGCGTAAGCTGAAACGAGTAGTAGCATGGTTTACGAAGCTTAAAGTTTTGCTTCACCGTCTACGCCAAAAACGCAATGACTTGCATGAGACCAGTGAGGAAGCTGGCCGCGGCACTGATGACCAGTGGGTCCAAGGACAAATTGAAAACTTTAAAAGAAGGTACAAGAGCACGCCAGTTACGGTGGAAGAACTTGACGCAGCAGAGTTGTGCATCATCCATTTCTGTCAGAATGAGAAGTTTTCTGAAGAAATCAAAGGTCTGAAAAAAGGTCAGAGTGTGAAGCGGAGCAGTCCCTTGTACAGGTTGAATCCTGCTCTTCAGGACTGGGTGCTGCGAGTTGGTGGACGCTTGAGTCGGGCTGCTATGCCAGAGAACAGCAAGCAACCTATCATCCTGTCCAAAGACTTTCACATTTCAGACTTGATTCTTCAGCAAATCCACAAAGAGACTGGACATGGAGGGCGCAACCACATGCTTTCAGAGTTACGTCAGAGGTTTTGGATCACAGGTGCCAACGCAGCAATCAGGGCAATCTGCAGAAAGTGCGTTATCTGTCGCAGATTGCATGGAAAAGTTGGAAAGCAACTGATGGCTGATCTACCAGAAGACCGGGTGTCACCAGACGACCCACCCTTTTCAAGAGTAGGTGTGGATTATTTTGGACCTTTTGACGTGCGACGTGGGAGATGCCTCGTAAAGAGGTACGGAGTAATATTCACGTGTCTGGCTGTGCGTGCCGTGCATATTGAACTTGCTACAAGTTTGGACACGGATTCCTGTATAAACGCCTTACGACGCTTCTTAGCGCGCCGAGGACAGGTTAAAGAGATACGCTCAGATAACGGGACGAATTTCATTGGAGCCAATCGTGAGCTGAAGGCAGCAGTTGCTGACTGGAATTCCTCTGAGTTTCAACACCTGTTCCATCAACATTGCGTTAAGTGGACTTTTAACCCTCCAGCTGCTTCGCATCATGGCGGAACATGGGAGCGGCTAATCAGGTCAGTGAGGAAGGTGCTGAACTCTACAGTGAAGGAACAGATCCTGGATGAAGAAGGACTTCACACAGTCCTGTGTGAGGCGGAGTCTATCATCAACAGTAGGCCTATAACCACTGCATCCAGCGACCCAAATGACTTGGAGGCACTCACTCCTAATCATTTGTTGCTTTTGAAGAGGAAACCGAACATGCCACCGGGTTTGTTCAAGAAGGAGGACCTGTACGCACGACGAAGATGGAGGCAGGTGCAGTACATCGCCGACCTGTTTTGGAAGAGATGGATCAAAGAGTATCTTCCTCAACTTCAGGAGCGTCAGCGGTGGGCCACAGCTTCCAGGAACTTCGCGGAAGGAGATGTGGTTCTTCTTGCAGATGACACCGCACCAAGAAACTCTTGGGTTATGGGGAAAGTTGTCGAAGTGGTTCCTGATAAAAAGGGTTTTATTCGCAGAGTGAAGATAAAGACAAAGACGAGCGTCCTGGACAGACCCATTACGAAGATCTGTCTTCTCGTGGAGTCGGAGCGAGCCGGGGACGGAGTCGGGGTCTCGGCTGGGGACCAGGATCAGGATGATTCGCGCCGCAGCTGCTGAAGACGAATGTTTATTTGATAGGTGTTCATGATTCTTGTTTGATGTTTGATGAAAAATATGGTAATTGTTTTAAACCGTTACACTGTTAAAACAATTAGGGGCCGGAATGTAAGTGCCAATTGAGGGGTCACGTGATTTATGTTAACTTTAATTGATGCCGTTTAGACCTGACCTTTTAGTTTATTGATGTAGATGAAAACTGTTTGATTTAATTCAGATTTTTAGTGTGTTTCCTTTTATCTGTCATGCTTGTGTAAGACGTGGATATAATTGGCTGTTCATGACGCGGAAATAGGGTATAATCCTGTACCTTTAAGAGAGGAACGTAGGCGACGTCATAGGAGGCGGAGCTAGTTGGCGTAGGGGGAAGTGGAGGGCTGCAGGTGACAGAGAGAGGAGCGCGCATGGTTTTTTGACCGTGTTTTAAAACAGAAGAAGCTAACGTGTTCGTTGGGGAAAGGAAATACGTATTCAAGTGGAAGTGGATTTCGTGTTGACTGTTTATTATTCCTTTTTGTTAATAAAGCAAGAAAAAGACCACAAGTGGATGATAACCCTCTTTTTTCCGCAATTCACGAAACGCGCCTTTTTTCGTTGGGCTTTTTCCGTGAAGAACACGCGTCAGCCACACGCTCTCGCCCTGATAGGTTCATTGGGAACCTACAGTACCCTCATAAAGCTCAAGCTGCTGAGGGAATTGCAGAAACAATCTCCGGTCTGATTCATACCGGGGTACTGGAACCTTCAGATTCCAGCTGGAACACTCCCATCCTGATAGAAAAACCCTGGTACTGTACAATACCGGATGGTGCATGATCTGCAGGTAATTAACGCCGGTGTGGTCACCCACACAGCTCCGGTTCCAAACCCTTATACGGCATGAAACAGTCTCAGTCCAGACCAGAAATGGTTTACCTGTATTGACCTGGCTGGTGCTTTTTTTCTGACGCCCTCTCCACCCTGAGTGTAGATTTTCTCTTTCACTCGTGGAGGACGACAGTGGAGGTATCCAGGCTGCAGGTGTCTTTTCTGAGAAGCGTGGTCTCACAGCAGGGTGCTGGATTGGCTCCTACACATAGATCTACTATTTTTCATTATCCCAGACCTGAAAAAGCTTTCATAACTCTTAAACAGGCCTTGACTCAGGCTTCTGACTTAGCCTTGCGAGATTATTCCAGGACCTTTTATCTTGATGTTTCTGAAGCAGACAATGAGGTGCATGGAGTTCTGTTTCAGAAAAAAGGGGAGACAGACAGGTGTCATGTATGTGAGTGTAATGACCAACAGAACTGACAAAAGATAGCATTGTGGCTTATGTGAACTCTCAGACGTTCATAATGACTTCATTGGCAAATCAAAGACTGTGCAAAGTGTTTGACACCCCGAACCTGACATTAATTCATGAAGGTATCAATATGGCAGATAGGATGGGAAAAGGAAAGCTACGTGAGTGTCAACATGAGAAGGAGATGAGAGGATTAGCGGAGGTTTTAATGTTGCAGAGAAGAGTGGCGATTGTGAAGTGTAAAGGACATGACAAAGGAAACAGCTGGACTGCAAAAGGAAAGGTAATGAGGAAGCTGACAGAGAGGCAAAGGTAGCGGCTGGATATTCTCTGAGACTGTAGATGGTGACGAGTGTGGAGGAGATCCAGCTCCACCTCAAACTAGGTCAGATTAGGGAAGCTCAAGTGGGGGCGTCTCCTCATGAAAAGACAGTATGGAAGCAGAGAGGAGCTGTGGAGATACAAGGATTGTGGAGGGGACCAGATGGGAGAATAGTTCTCCCTCCAGGGAAAAGAAAAAGGGCCCTGGAAGAGGCACACGGAGTAGGACATGTAGGAGCAACACAGATGGACAGAACCAAAACCAAAACCTGATGTTGTGTTCAAGGAATTAAAAACTTTGCTCACAAGTTTCTCAAAACAGATCTAGGATAACCAGAGGAGGTGAGAAGGAGCAGGACCTCCTGGTACGGAGTGGGTCTATCTTAAAGTCATCAAAACAAAGTGGTCAGGACTTCCGGTGTGGCGGAGAGAAAAAACGGCAGCATAATTTACCAGCTCCCAGTGGGTCCGACTTCCCCCTCAGAATTAACCATTAAATAGTCCACAGAAGGCCGACAATATTGCAAACAAGAAAAATAAGAGGGGAATATGAGGAGAACGAGAGGAAACCCGCAGGTAAACCCTGCCGAAGACGCGTCTTTGAGTGAAAACGAGGATTGCCGTGCGGGTGCTGGTACCAGCAAGCATGTGGACCATACCATGCTAGAGATTATCAGAGCTAGCACCATCGCCGAAATAAAGCAGGTACGTGCTGCCGTGAGAAACGATGCCAGCAAAGCCTCAGGAGAGATTAGAAAAGAAGTTTCAGATTTCAGAGATGAGATGCATACCGCTCTCAACACCATCACCACCGACATGAGGTAAATGGGTCACCGGATTGAAAAGGCCCAACAGAGAGTGGCGGAAATGGAGGACTTCAATGTCCACGTGAAAGAAGCGCTCTCATACGCACTTGAACAACAAGACCGGCTTCAGACACAGCTTACAGATTTGGAGGCACGTTCGAGGAGGAATAATATTCACATTCATGGCATGAAGGAGGTGCAGAAGGAGACAACATTGCAGATTTTATTGAAGGATTCGTAAAAACTGAACTGGCTCTTCCCGACACCCCCCTGGGAATACAACGATGCCATCGCTCCCTTGGTCCTAAGCCACCACAGGACTCCAGCCCTCCATCTATCGTGATATGTTTTCTTGAGTTTAAGACAAAGTTGGTCCTCCGCGCCGCCTGGAATAAAAAAGACATCCAGTACAAAGGGAGACGCGTCTTCTTGGAGCAAGATTATACGAATGATACACTGGCAAAGAGGAAGGCATATACTCCCATCAGGAGGGCGCTGAAGGCAAAAAGCATCCGTTTCCAGACGCTCCACCCCGCGCGGCTCCGTGGGCACCTTGACACCGGCAAGGTCATCTACAAAGACGCACAGGAAGCTTTTGCAGACCTGAAAGCGAGAGGAAGGATGGACGCGGGAACCCCGGCTCCTGTGACGCAGCCGACCAGGGTAACGACGACGCAAGCGACGTGGGAAAAAGCTGGGGCGACTCGTCGCAACAGAGAGAAGAGGCTGAAACGCATCCAGGAAAGGCTGAAGGAATTCCGGTGCGAGAGCACAAAATAACGGAGGCTTTGCTCTCTACAATCACCCGTGAACCTCTGTGTTCAGTAAGCAGATTGGCACTTGCGGGTTTTCTCATCTTATATAGTTAATATTGTGGCCCGTCTGCTGGGTTGCTCCACCTGCTCTCGCCATTAATGCGCACCGCTCAGACTGAAATAACTCAGAGACATCGGCCCGCATCGCAAGGGGCTCCCTTGAGCTCAAGGGACTCCCCACGCAACTCAGAAGTGAGTTCTGCACTTCAGAAATGGAGGTCATTATTGTTGTATGTTCAGATTTGTTCTCATATGTTTTTGTTCAGACCGACACCTTTCTTTGTTTATTCAAACCATCTAAACTTAATTAACATTTGTAATAACTCGTGTTTTCTCGGGAGAAGAAATGGTCAGACAAAAATATAACTTTATAACACTGAACCTGAATGGTTTACACAACCCCATCAAAAGGAGTAAAGTAATTGCTAGAATGAAACGTGAAAAGCTGGATGTAATTTTCTGGCAGGAGACTCATCTCTCAGATGTGGAGCAGGAAAAGCTGAAAAAAATGGCCTTTAAACACTCTTATTATTCCTCTTCTAAGAAAAGTAACTCAAGGGGGGTTGCAATTCTTATTTCCAATAATGTAAACTTCCAGTTATCCTCCCAGCTTACCGACGATGAAGGGTGTTATGTCTTGGTAAAAGGCTTTATTGATCATAAGGAAGTAACACTGTTAAATGTTTATAGACCACCAGGGAGCGACAGACGATTAATTAGTAAGATTTTTGATTTAATATGTCTGGAAACGTCCGGGGTCCTGATATGTGATTATTTCACTGGCTGACGCACTGAAATTTACAAAGTCTGTCTCTGAAAAGAGACTTCGCCTGGAGATAAGTGCAATCAAGGAACTCATCCAAGCCCAGATAGTTGAGCGAGTGTTGTGGTACAACACGAAAGAACAACTTGCAGACTGCCTCACCAAAAAGGCTGCATCTGCATGCAAGTTACTTGAGGCACTAAGCGAAGGACAATGGGAACTTGGTTAATGTTAAATGCTGTAACAGCGAGTTTAGTGAAAATAGTTCATGATGTGTTTTGTTTTGTTTAATTATTTTTTCTTGTTTCTTCATCTAACTTAAGTTAAAACTTAAAAAAAAAAAAAAAAAAAAGGAGAGACAGTGAGTTTGTTAAGTTGTTAAAGTCACCAGATAAATACTTAACTGTTTCATGGTAATTGCACATATGTGCTCTTATTGTGTAAGGGCGGGGGAAAAGGAAGTGTTGTTGTTTTGGCGCGGAGGAAGTTTGGAGCTTTAAAGAAAACATTAAGCTAAGAAGTGCGTTTGTATTTTTTGTTTAACAAGTAATACCAAAGTCAGGGAAGGACACAACTGCATGCAGCTCTTACAGGCCTATATCTGTCTTAAATATGGATTACAAAAGATTTTCTACAATATTGGCTAGAAGATTAGAAAACATAATTCCTGATTTAGTAGATGCTGACCAGACGGGGTTTGTCAAGAATAGACAGACTCATGATAACATCCGTCGGGCACTCCATCTTTTTGATCATATGAAAACTGTCAGATCAGTAGCTCTCAGCCTCGATGCTGAAAAAGCCTTTGATTCCGTCAGATGGGAATTTTTATTTCTAACCCTTAAACGCTTTGGATTTCATAATCAGATCATTGATTGTATTAGGTCCCTGTACACCTCACCTACTGCAAGGATAAAAGTGAGTGGTGATCTATCAGATTCAGTCTCTCTAGAGCGAGGGTGTCGCCAGGGGTGCCCGCTCGGCCCGACGCTCTTTGCCCTATTTATGGAGCCATTGGCACAGGCTATCCAGGAATCTCAGGAAGTGTCAGGTCTTAACGTATACGGCTTAGAACATAAAGTTTGCCTGTACGCGGATGATGTGCTGGTAACCCTTACTGAACCAGACAATAGTCTCCCTCCTTTAATCTCTTTACTGAATGTATTCGGTTCGTATTCCAGCTATAAATGAAACCTCCATAAAACACAAATTCTTACATTCAAGTATAAACCAAATACAAAACACTCTTAAACTTCTAAAAGGTAACTGGAGTAGCAGTCTAATTAAATATTTAGGGGTTCAGCTGCCTAAAGATTTTAGTGACCTTTTTAAACACAATTACACCTCTTTAACAACTAATATAAAGGCAGACCTGAACCGATGGCTGCTACTACCAATGAACATGCATCATAGAAGTGAATTAATAAAAATGATTGTGTTACCCAAATTGCTCTACTTGTTTCTAGCACTGCCAGTTGAAGTACCCTCTAAACAATTCATAGAAGGGAACAGAATGTTTTTAGACTTTATTTGGGCAAAACAGAGACCAAGAGTAAAGTATGAGACACTGCAATTACCTAGAAGTGAAGGAGGCATGGCCGTCCCATGTTTGGAAAACTATTATAAGGCAGCTCAATGTGATGCGATGCCAAGTGGAAAGAAATAGAACAAGCTGAGACCCACACCCCTCTTCCATCTATCCTTGGGGATAAACAATTAGTAAAATGGCTTTTGAATAAGGTGTCTAACTGGATCAAGGTACCACTCAGCATCTGGCTTAAGGAACTTAAAAATAATACTATGGAATATGAGGCTAAAATTTTACGCTGGCCAGCAACGATACAGAATTCATCCCAGCAAAAACTGAAAACAGGTTTAAACTCTGGTGTAACAGAGGTATCAATGCATATTGGAAAATATCATCTGAAAAGGGTATAGATACTTTCCACCAACTGTCAGATTGTTATAACTTGGAAAACGATGATTTTTTCAGGTATCTCCAGTTAAGACATCACTTTAACGCAGACATTATTACCACAACCTTTAGTCAACATTTTTATAAATGCTTGCAAAGGAAAACTAACCAGAAAACATATTTCTAGATCTTACTCAATATTGCAGATGGAAAAGAAAAGGTCTACTATATACATTAAGCTCAGATGGGAGAAAGAGGCTACAATAAAACTAACTAAAGAAGATTGGTTAAACATTTGTAAAACCATAGTAACCACCTCTAGTTCTGACTTGTGGAGGGAGTTCACATGGAAGAACACAGTGCGTTTTTTTGTTACTCCTCGAATTAAGGCACTTCAAAGCAAAAATGTAGAACATGGGAAATGCTGGAAAAAATGTGGCTGTACCTCTGCTGGTCATTTTCATATCTTTTGGGAATGCCCCAAAATCTCCACCTACTGGACCAATGTGGTTAAAACTATTCAAATGATTGTGGGCCAACAACTGGAGAAGAGTTTCAGTGTATTTTATTTGGGTAATACACCAGCTGGACTGAAGAAACAACACCGTTACTTGCTTCAAATACTACAGGCAGCCTGTAAGAAGGCTATCACACGGAAATGGCTACGAGAAGAACCACCAACTACCTCGGAATGGAAGGACATAGTACACGAAATTTATGTCATGGAGCGACTAACCTTCTCCCTCAGACATTCCAAGGAAAAATGTGAAATCCTTTGGCAAAAATGGAGAAACTTTCTCAGAAAACAGACAGATTAGGTTTTGTAACTACAGTAGCTATGGAAAGTAGCTGAGAAACCTAGACCTCAAGAAAGGGGCAGAATAATCCCCTGGTCCAGGTAGAGGCACAGGGTAGTCTACCCCTGTGTCTCGAAGAAAGAAGAAAGAAGACATCAAAAGAAGAAAGAGATATTCTTTTACATTCATCATTGTATTAATGTCTAATGTGTGATTTTGGTCGTTTACACTTGATCAAAAAACTTTGAAAAAAAACGGAAATGTTAGCGTATTAGGTTTATTGTTTTATTAAGAAACATGCGGACCAGAGGACATGGGGTTAAGGAACCGGAGGATCAGGAGGACTAGTCACTTAGTGGTACAAGCAGAGACAAAGGTAACAAAAAGGCTTGTAAAAAGGACGAGGAACAGACTTGCATTGATTCAGGAACGTATAAAAAGGGGTGAACACAGGAGTGTTCACATCTCATCTGTATGCAGGCATTTGTGCATGTCGCTGGGATCTCCAGATGCATCTGCACGGAAATAAACGTGAATCTCTTCCTATTAACGGACTCTGGGAATCTTTGATTCAACAATGGCAACAGATGTTGGTTCTCCCTCCCTACTCATTCTTCTGCCAACATTTCCTTCAATTAAACAGCTCAAAAACTGAAGCCATACTTGTCAGCACTCCACATCAGGTCCAGACATCCCAGATACACACCATCCCCTTCTCAGGACGGGACATTCCCCTCTCTTCTACAGTTATCAGCCTCGGTGTGAGGCTGAGCAAGGCGCTCAACTCCCAATTGCTCCCCGGGGCGCTGGTTCTAGCAGCCCCACTACTCACTAGTGAAACTAGTTGATGGGTTAAAAGCAGAGACTAATTTCAGTGTGCATCGTACATACAGCGTGTGCATGATGTCCACACTGACAAGAAAGTAAGGAAAAAAAAAAAAATTCTTTCTCTGATATCTCAGATTGTGATGGTTGTGGAGGCTCTCTGGTGTTTTTCCCCTCCCCTTCTTTGTGTTGCAGACCATGTGGATGGCAGGGGCGTGGCCAGCCATTTCAGACACCTGCACTCAATCCCCTCATCAGCCTCAACCTATTTACCAGGCCTTCTCACTGCTCCTGGTTGCCAGAAGATTGCGTCCGATTCCAAGAGTCAAGTCAAGTCAAGTCAAGTCAAGTCAAGTCAAGTCAAGTCAAGTCAAGTCAAGTCAAGTCAAGTCAAGTCCAGTTCAGCTATGGGGATTCTACGTCTGCCAAGCTTTGTTCCTGCCTAGTTGGACTGCAATAGTTTTCGTTCCTTGTTATAAATAAATCAGTTCCACTTTCCTTGGCTCTCTGCTCTGGGGTTCAATTCCTTGATCCACAACAGAATATTCTGGCCACCATGAACCCCGCAGAGGCTCAACACCTGACCCAGACTCTGGCCGAAACCGAGAGGATCAAGCAGGCCATTGCCGCTCAGGAAGCTCTCCTGGGACAGCAGGGCCAAGCTCTTCATTCTGCGATGAACGCCATCCAAGATCTCACCAAGGGAGTTAAACAGCTTGGGGAACGCCTGGTTGAAGTAACGACTCATCTCACCTCTCTGACTTCTGCTCGACCCGTTCCGGCCCAAGACTCCACGGATGCTTTGTTTCCGGCTCCTTTGGCACCTGTTCCTGCCCTCTCTCAGTCGGCACAGCCCCGTGAGCCATTTATCCCCACTCCCAACCGTTATTCTGGTGAGATAGGTTCATGTCACCAATTTCTCCATCATTGCACTTTAGTATTTGACCAACAGCCACTCACCTACTCCTCGGATAAGTCTAGGGTGGCATTTTGTCATGAGCCTCCTCTCCGGAAAGGCAACAGCCTGGGCCGTGGCCTTAGCAAACAGCAAGTCACCAGTCTGCAACACTCTAAATTCCTTCTCAGCAGAGATGTTGAGAATATTCGATCACCCACTCCGAGGCAAAGAAGCAGGGAATAGGTTGCTCTCTTTACGTCAGGGTTCTGGTCCGGTCTCTGTTTACTCGATTGATTTTCGCATCCTGGCGGCCGAGTGTCGTTGGGATGATAAGGCCCTTCAGACCATTTTTTTCCGGGGTCTCAATGAAGTCATTAAAGACCAACTGGCCACAAGGGACGAGGTGGGTTCCTTAGAGGAGTTGATTTCCCTCTCCATTAGGCTTGATAATCGCCTTCGCGAAAGGGTCAGGGAGAGAGCCGAGCGGGGCACCTCCCCTGTTCCTTGGGCCCGGTCCAAGCCCTCCGCGTCTCCGCTGCGTCAGTTGGCCACCACCGATCCACCTGCCGCTCTACCTCCTGAGGAGCCCATGCAGCTAGGTGGTATCCGGCTCTCTCGGGAGGAACGTCAGCGCCGCCGTCGCCAAGGTCTCTGTTTTTATTGTGGCCAGGCAGGCCACATGCTGCCCAACTGTCCCATTCGGCCAAAAGGTCAGGCTTGCCCGCTCCAGGAGGGGCGCTGGTGAGCCGTACTCCCATCAATCCCTCCTCCAAGCGCCTCCAACTAGAGGGGACCATTTTTTAAAAGTCCACCCATATTCCTGTCCTCGCCCTGGTGGACTCTGGTGCAGATGACAGCTTTATTGACTCTGAGCTAGTATCCAGAGCTAACATCCCTTCTGAGCCTCTTCCTGAGCCAAAAGAGGTTTTCGCTCTGGATGGAAGAGTGCTGTCTCTGATCACCCACCGTACAGTACCTCTGTCTTTACTTGTTTCTGGTAATCACAAGGAGCTGCTGTCTCTGTATATCATTCCTTCACCTTCCGCCCCCCTCGTTCTGGGACTTCCCTGGCTCATCCTCCATAACCCCCACATAGACTGGTCTAGTCACTCTATTGTAAATTGGAGTCTGTTTTGCCACAATCATTGTTTACATGCCGCTGTTCCCACTCCCACGATGGACACACCATTCCCTTCCAAGGCGGTGGAGTTATCTTCAGTTCCGTCAGCATACCATGACCTCCAGGAAGTTTTTTCTAAGGACCGTGCCTCTTCCTTGCCTCCTCAGAGACCTTATGACTGCTCCATAGATTTAATCCCCGGTGCCCCATTGCCGTCGAGCAAGCTGTACAAGCTGTCAATACCAGAGAGAGAGGCTATGGAGACGTATATTACAGAGAGCTTGGCTGCTGGACTTATTCGGCCCTCCTCTTCTCCTGTGGGGGCCGGTTTCTTTTTTGTGGACAAGAAGGACAAATCTCTACACCCCTGTATTGACTTTAGGTGCTTGAACAGTATTACGGTAAAGACAAGTATTCCCTGCCGCTCCTTGACTCAGCATTCCGCTCCTTGAATCAGGCCACTGTGTTTTCTAAGTTGGACCTCCGTAATGCCTATCACTTGGTGAGGATAAGGGAGGGGGATGAGTGGAAGACGGCATTTAATACACCATTGGGACATTTTGAGTACCTGGTCATGCCATTCGGGCTTACCAACGCGCCTGCTGTTTTTCAGGCCCTCATAAATGATGTTTTGCGAGACATGCTGAATAGATTTGTGTTTGTTTATTTGGCCGATATTTTGATTTTCTCCCGCAATACTAGGGAGCACGTTCAGCATGTCCGACTCGTTTTGCGGCGATTGCTGGAGAATAGACTTTATGTTAAAGCAGAGAAGTGTGCTTTCCATGTGTCCTCTGTTAGTTTTTTGGGTTTTGTAGTAGGAGAGGGGCAGCTGAAGCCTGATCCCTCCAAGATCAAAGCAGTGGTAGATTGGCCGACACCCTCTACCAGGAAGCAACTGCAGAGATTTTTAGGCTTCGCTAATTTTTACCGGAGATTTATTCGGAACTACAGTAGAGTAGCCTCTCCCCTTACTGGACTCACCTCTGTACAGGTTCCATTCTCCTGGTCGCCTGAAGCAGACGAGGCTTTTGTTCAGTTAAAGCACCTGTTCTGTTCTGCTCCTGTGTTGTGTCACCCTGATCCTACAGCTCAATACGTGGTGGAAGTGGACGCCTCGGAGACTGGAGTTGGAGCCGTTCTGTCCCAGCGATCCGCTTCAGACCAGAAACTGCACCCCTGCGCTTTCTTCTTTCGGCGTCTCACTCCTGCCGAGAGGAACTATGATGTGGGAAACCGGGAACTATTGGCGGTAGTCTTAGTGCTTAAGGAGTGGAGGCACTGGCTGGAGGGTGCTTCTCAGCCATTTCTGGTATGGTCGGATCACAAGAACTTGTCCTACCTCCGCTCTGCTCGGAGACTCAACTCGCGTCAGGCCCGGTGGGCCCTGTTCCTCGGTCGCTTCAATTTCACACTCACCTACCGTCCTGGATCCAAGAATGGGAAGCCCGACTCTCTGTCCCGTCAGTTCGCCCAGACTACAGCTCCTGGGCCTGGGGAGGACACCATTGTGCCTTCCTCATGTATTGTAGGGGTCGCGGGTTGGGAGGTGGAGAGGGTCGTTCAGGAGGCTCAGAAAGACCTTCCCATTCCACCTACATGTCCTGCCGGTCTCCTATTTGTGCCTCCGCCGGTCAGGTCCGCTGTGCTACAGTGGGGTCACAGCTCCACCCTTGCGTGCCACCCTGGGGTCCACCGCACGCTGTCCCTGCTGCAACAGCGCTTCTGGTGGCCATCCATGATATCTGACACTCGGGAGTTTGTCGCTGCCTGCTCTGTTTGTGCTCGTAACAAGGCATCTCATCGTGCCCCGGCCGGCCTGCTTCAGCCACTTCCTGTTCCTCATCGCCCTTGGTCACACATTGCCGCAGATTTCGTTACCGGACTTCCCCCATCAGAAGGTAACACCACCGTTCTGACAATGGTTGAGCGCTTTTCAAAATCGGTCCATTTCATTCCCCTTGCTAAGCTGCCTACAGCATTTGAGACTGCTAATCTCCTGGTTCAGCATGTTTTTAGGCTTCATGGACTTCCTCAGGATATCGTTTCTGACAGGGGTCCCCAGTTCACTTCCCGGGTCTGGGGGGCTTTCTGTAAGGCCATCGGGGCTACCATCAGTTTGTCATCTGGTTACCATCCTCAGTCTAACGGCCAAACAGAGCGGGCAAACCAGGACCTGGAGTCTGCCATTTGTTGCGTCGCGGCTGACCACCCTGCATCCTGGTCCACCCACCTGCCTTGGATTGAGTATGCCCATAACACCTTGGTCTCTTCAGCCACCGGCATCTCTCCCTTCATGGCATCTAACGGCTACCAGCCTCCCCTTTTCCCTACCCAGGTGGCGGTGCCCTCCATTCAGATGCACCAGAGAAGGGCTCATAAAGGTCTGGCGTGGGGTCAGAGCTGCGCTGGGTCGTACGGTGGAACGTAACCGGAGATTGGCGGACCGTCGTCGGGTTCCTGCCCCTGACTACAAGCGCGGACAACGGGTCTGGTTGTCCACGCGTGACCTTCCTCTCCATTGTGAGTCTCGGAAGTTGACTCCCAGATATATTGGTCCTTTCGAGATTGACCGTGTCCTAAACCCTGCCGCGGTCCGGTTGAAGCTGCCGGCTTCATTGAAGATACACCCATTGTTCCATGTCTCCCTCCTGAAGCCTGTCTCGGACAGTGCTCTCAGCCCTCCGGCCGTACCCCCTCCGCCCCCCCTGCTCGTCGATGATCATCCAGCTTTTGCTGTTCGCCGCCTGCTGGATGTTCGGCGGCGGGGGCGCGGGTGGCAGTACTTGGATTGGGAGGGGTTTGGCCCAGAGGAGCGCTCCAGGGTTCCTCGCTCTTTTATTTTGTCCCCGGCTCTTCTGCAGGATTTTTATGCCCGGTTCCCGCACAAGCCTGGTAGGCCGCCAGGTGGCGGCCGTTGAGGGGGGGGTACTGTGATGGTTGTGGGGGCTCTGTGGTGTTTTTCCCCTCCCCTTCTTTGTGTTGGAGACCATGTGGATGGCAGGGGCGTGGCCAGCCATTTCAGACACCTGCACTCAATCCCCACATCAGCCTCAACCTATTTACCAGGCCTTCTCACCACTCCTGGTTGCCAGAAGATTGCGTCCGATTCCAAGAGTCAAGTCCAGTTCAGCTATGGGGATTCTACGTCTGCCAAGCTTTGTTCCTGCCTAGTTGGACTGCAATAGTTTTCGTTCCTTGTTATAAATAAATCAGTTCCACTTTCCTTGGCTCTCTGCTCTGGGGTTCAATTCCTTGATCCACAACACAGATTACACTATTACTGCTCTAACATCTCCCCTAAGCTGTCAGAGCTAATTGGCCTTAACTACAACCCACTTTTGAAAACAATAGAAGGAAACCTACAACGCTGGATACATTTACCAATAAACCTTATTGGTAGAATTGCCACAGTAAAGATGACCATACTTCCTATGGTAAACTATGTTTTCTCAGTGATTCCCATCAAGCCTCCAACCCCCTGGTTCAAATCTCTACACTCCATGATCACACACTATTATTGGAAAAGCAAAAAAGCTGGAATTAAACTATTAACGCTACAAAAATCTCAATTAAATGGTGGTCTGGAGGCCCCAAACTTCCTTCACTACTTTCTTGCAAATAAACTCCAGTATGTTTATAAATGGATCAAACCAAATCAGTGTGATTGCTCTTGGAATAGAGCTAGAGCAATTATTTTGTAAAGAAATCAATAGCTCTGATTTGTCATTTATAAGCAGTTCTGTTACTCGTCACCTCTGCTTCAAAAACCCAATTACAGCCCCAACTCTGACAGCCTGGTGGCACTTTTACCAAATAGCCAACGCCACAGTATCACCACGTAAATACACTCCCATTTGGAATAATCCGGACTTCCTGATGAACAGGAAACCATTACATTTGTCATCATGGATCACTAAGGGCATCACGCAGCTTAAACATATCTATGAAAACAACACTCTGGTTCCTTCCTCTCCTCTTGTACAGAAGTATCACATTGGAGGAAATCAATTTGTAGAAAATCTTCAGATCAAATCTGCAGTTCAGACAAAAGTAAATAGTAAAACATCCAACCTTAACCTTAACCTGAATGAATGAGAAGATGGAGGCTTGAGGTCACTTGAATTATGACCTTCACACATTTTGTTTTTAGTTTCACGTCTTAATATTTTGAGGAGCAATAAATAGTTAGATATTATCCATATCCAAGCCTCTCTCCTACATATATTTGAATCATTTAATACTTTAAGTTAATCTGAAACTCTTCCAAATTATAATTCAATATAATTCAATTCACTGAAACTCACCCAACTCACTGTGTCAGTGGATCAGCAGCGTCCTGACTGACTGGAGCAATTTTGAAATGGACTTCAGTCAAATTAAACATGAAAAACGACGGGTCATTTCCACCCAATCCTGATCCTTCAGAAATCTGGTGATCAGACCCGACTTCTGATCATGTGATCGGATGGTGACATCACTAACTGGAAAGTAAAAGCAGTTTTCCTTCAGCAGTCAGCGGTACTGTGGCCGAGCGGTCCAAGGCGCTGGATTGAGGCTCCAGTCTCAGTAGAGGGATGGGTTCAAGTCCCACCATCAAGTCTTCTAGTAAACATGTCGACATCAAATAATAACGGTCATTTGTAACGGTCATTGTTAGAGGGAGCTTTGTTAACAAGAACAAATGTTGACTGCTGCAGGAACCTTCACAGACACTTTTCATGTAGCAAATAGAAGCATCTTTCAAATCAGACTGAAATATGTGTTTGCAGTAAACTGTCCATTAATCTGTAGCTGTTTATTCTATCTCAGTTGTAAAAGCTGCTGCACCGTCACAGGTGTTTTGGTCCCCAAAAGAACATTTACTGACGTTAAAGCAGTTCATTTCATCAGACTTTCTCCCCAACGTTTGGTAAACCTTTACTGAACAGATCCAGTCTAGATCCCTCAAACCCAAACGGTCCATTTTTAAAAAAACGTTTGTTTCTCTAAGATTTTGAATGTTTTTGCAGGTTACGTTCCGCTGAAATTGCTCTTCTTAAACTTAAAGTTTGGGAGAAGAGCTGCTGTTGAAGGAATTATTGTCGTCAGGTTCATATACATGTTGGTGACAAACCGCCGTACCTTTCTCCCACAAGACTCCTGTGTGAGCAGATGAGCCACAGTCACAAGGAAAACCTTTGTCTCTCTCCACACAGCGACCGCCGTTCTGGCACAGCGAGCCGTAGCGGCTGCAGTGACCCGACATCCTGCCTGAACTCCGGGTGATGTTCGCTCGCCCCTCCAGGTCCAGAGTGACACCACTGAGCTGCAGGGAGGGAATACAACGCTGGAGGTCCCTCTGTTAGAGATGTACTTTACAATGTTTAACCCTGCTTGTTTTCATGCCATGCTGAAATAAATGGAGTAAAAGTTATATCGTCTTTGTGATGATTTTGAAGTGACACAGACACAAACAGGGTTTGTGGTTCGTGTGCAAAGACATTCAGCACCGTCAGGAATAAAGATCTGCATTCACTCTCATTCTAATTACTAAAGATGAAGGGATTAAACGGCAAAACACACTCAGGCAGATAAAAATAGATGTAAAAATGTATATCAACTTTACACTGACAGTCTTTGTGCTGACTCAGTATCTCCCTGAATGTTGATGTCTTTAAACTTGTTGAGCTCCCGGCCTCTTTAAGGTCCAAGTTGACTTGTTTGTTGTGTCTTTTGGGATGATAGTGACTAGAAAGCGTTTCGTTTCTCTTTCAGGACAAAATTTAGACCTCAAGACTTACAGCTTTAACACTTCTCACATTACAGACCCAGCAACAAAACAACAAACTCAGACTCCCAAACCAGCAACTTGAAGACTGTGATGAGGACTGGCGACTTAAAGAAGTTCACATCCGGACTCAGCTTCATCAGGACCTGTCAGGAAAGGAAGGTTTCTGGAAGAAAACTGTCCAAAACCAACAAGGCTTTTCAACTTTTCAACTTTTTACTCCTGCTTTTTTGGGATTGGATTTTCTCTAAGTGTCTTAAGTTCATGTCATATTACATTTCAGAGACAAGTGCTGTTATTTACACTTTTTTAACTCTAACTGTTGAAACATAAATCAATAACCAGAGACTCCAATGTGTTCTGTGTAGAACCAGAACTGGGATGGGAAGAATAGTTTTAGTGCAGAGATGTCAGTCAAACTTGTGCAGTTTTCTCAATAATTTTAAAGCTTTTATTTTGTTAAACTTTTTAACACACATTAACACAATAACTCTACAGAAGACGCTTCTGTATTTTCTGAAGAAAAAACATCAAATGAAATAAATCTAAAGAGAATTCCAAAGCAGACTGACTCCAACCATTTCCCTTAAAGGAGCAGTTGTCTTCCACACTGTCATTATACACATGGGAACTGCGTATGATGTCCGAGGCACATGGGAAGACACTGCTCCAAGTCTGAAGATAAATACACCTTTGAGCCAACGCTGGTGTGAAATGCTGCCGCTGCTCTCCGGGTTTTAACTTTAACTCGCGTTTAACTGTTTTTCTCCTTAATAGAACTGTTTTAAATGTGTTGACCATTATTTATATAGTATTTGTTGTGTTGTGTCATTTTTTTACTGTTTCTGATGGCAACCTTCAGTGTCTTGAAAGGTGTCTGATGAATTAAATGTATTATTATTAATATCAGTATTATTATTATTACTACAGACACTTAAATCTTGGTTTTAAAATATTCTGTGGCCTTCTGATGGTACAGTTTGTGCAGAGTCATATTTGGTCTGGTCCTTGTTTCCCGCCTCTGCTTATTGTTTAGTCTTCAACCTTCTGTGTGATTCAAATTACTGTGTAACCTGAACATTTTTGTCATTCCTGCATCGAGACGCCTGATGTATGTTTGACCGCACTTGCATGCAGCTGCTGAAATTAAATCTACTAAACTTTGGATCGTTTCTCACGTCTTTATTCATGATAGTCCAATGAACTCAGTCGTAGCCCAGATAGTCATCTAGTGGCTAAAACATATTATACAGAGGAGTTATTAAGTTTTTCCACAACATCGTCCCAAATCATCATATGCAGGTAAAGACTCCTGCTGTATTAGGAGCAATAGAACAAGTAGGTTTTGCAGAGAAGACGCGCACCTAAATACGCCACCGTAACTATTCAAACAGCTTCGACAACTCCCAGTAACCTGACTGGAACCAAGTAGCTTCTGTTTAGGAATGCTGAAAGCTGCTTGCTGTAAATGGATGGGCTCAGTGGGTCAGGTGGTGCCAAACTGGCACTCACTGATACTAATGCCATGACAAAAGATTCAGATTAGGCAGTGACTGCTATCTGCTGTGATTTTCAAAGCACATGAACTGGAATTCATACAGCCGGAGGGCCACAGGAAAGCCTGAATTAGACCGTTTAACCCGGTCTTTGTACTTACACTTGACTTCAGTCTCAATGACGTCTGTGATGCCCACATTTTCCAGAAAGACACCAGAAGAGGAAGTGCTCTTAAACAGGAACGAAATATCTGCACTCAGCTGGCTGTTGACTGTGGGAAAGTGGAGGTGTGATGTTTCCTTGTTGAAAAATGCAGCGTTCCAGATATTTTCTACAAAATGCAAAGAAACGTGTTTGAAACAGAGTCAGAGAAGCAACAAAATTCACTTAATTCAAACCTGAGACAGCTGGAGCAGTTTGTTCATGAGGAGTGAACCAAAATACCTGTCGACAGGTGCAGGAGTCTCATCACGTTTCTACCGACTGTGAAAGAAAACATTCAGTTGAGGCTCCCATTATTTCAGTCCTGGACACTTTCATTAGTTTGCTTTTTTAATTATTCTGTTGAACCACAACTCAAGAACAATGTCTGATTTTCATTAATCAGTGTTCAGTAAATTATTATTACTACTTATGGCAGTTTCAAGTTAAGACTGGACAGACTGGGAAGACTGGGAAGACTGGGAAGACTGGGGTCCACGACCACATACACCAACATGAAGACTGAAATCTTTCACAGTCATTTTACTTTCACTGTAACCTGCTGGTCTCTCTGATTAGCCAGATGAATCAAGTTCAGCTCGTTGTGAAGCAGGTTTTCCAGACAGCCGTACAAACCTCTGCTTGAGCCCGGAGAGCTGAGGTCCCGATCCGCTCCAACGCTCATCTGTAGAAGAAAACAGCAGATGCATAAAAAAACGTCAAGAAGTCAAATGTGCTCTGATATGAATGCAGTGTTTCTCTGTCAGTTCACATGTGTTCGGTGTGAAGTCCTCCACTCACACAGACACAAATACACTCCTGCTCATGATCCCAGTGGGAGAACCTTCCTGGGATCTGGACCAACGTTGTGCTTTTGTCCACGGTGAGGTTGATGTGACTGCTGTGATGCTCCACCGTAACGTGGTGCCGGTGCTGCTCATCCAACAGGCTGCCCGGAGACTAAACATGCTGCTTTTCTGGGGACAAACTCCTGCCTGCAGGAGGAGGAAGAGGGTGAAGATCATGTGTTGACAGCAGATAAAAGCAGTGAAGGAAGGGAAGAAAACAAAGAGGAAAACTTAGAAGCCTCTTTGAGGAGGCTGCTACCTCCACGACTCCAACTCAGATAAGAGGAGGTTTATGGAAGAATTGATGGAAAAAAAATGGGATAAAACAAGTTGCACAAGCCCCAAATAAGTACATTAAGATAAATGAAAAGACAGGGACTCTTACTTTGACATATTTCTTTGTAAACATTATTAGGCCAAGATATTTCATCTTCTGTCTCGTTAAGCTCGTTTCATTTGTTCATATACACTTTATATACATTCTTGCATTTCATGCCTGCAACACATTTGAAAATGTTTGGAGAGGGGCCGCTTTAGGGCTACTAATGATGTTTAAAAATAAAACTATGCTATTCCAAAAAGGAATTCTTATCTGTGATAAAAATGTAGAATTGAAAAATAAATAAATGCAATCATGAAAAGGTGAGTCCTGTAAGAACAGAGATGTTCTCTTTAATTCTCTTTATAATGGTGAAATCTATCCATGTGGATTTAAAACCTGCAACCACCTTCCCAAAGTTGTTGTGATTTTCCACAACCTCACTAAGTCACATCATCCAGGTTTGATCCTCGACACCATGGTGATAACTTGGGACCATCAACAATCAGATGGAGATACATCATCTTCTCCCAAACTAACTTCATGACTGAACACGAGCCTCCATAACATTAAACTGCATTTAACCTGATGGGAGCTGCGTGTTCGTGCCGCGCGCACTTTGGACTCTTCCCACGGACCTCATCACAATGACACTACACCCCCTACTGGACATAAACTGGAACAACAGTAGTAACTTAATGAACAAAAAATTAGAAATAAACAACCTTGCAGTTAATTTGCTGTCATGAAACGATGTGTGCATATGGCGTTGCCATGGTTTCAAATGGAACGTTCCCGTGATGCATTGCTTCTTATAAAATCGCTACATCTATGAACTTTTTTTAATATAAACACATTTTAACAACGTGTTTATTTACCGCACAACAACGTGTGTGTGTATATAAAAGAGATCAATCTCATCCCAAAACCCAGATGAAAAAAAAAATTGAGCAACCATAACAAACTCTTCCTTGCCATCTTCACACTATAAATAGCCCAGAGTGTTTTCAGCTATATTGTGGGTGGAAGGTCTCGGAGGCGGTCAGGAGCTGTCTTAGATGACTCAACCCTCAGCATACTCACATACTCACAAGGCATCGCTTACACCCACTTGTGCGCAGCATAGTGGAGTAAGCGGTGTCTCTGGTACTGGTGACTAAGCAAAGGGGGATCAGCTAAATACATGTGTACTATGTGTCTTCAAATATGGGTTCAAGGAACACATAGAAAGACATACAGCACTATCGGTGCTGACGTAGGAATACAGCTGTTCCAACATCCAACCTTCAACCCACTTTTGTCACTGTCCATAATTGTGTGAACGTATAAAACTAAATCCCTCCATCGCAGTGATATCCGACTATCACAATAGTGCAGCAACGCAAATAACAAGGTCGAGCTGGAGCAATAAAAGTTTAGCTCCTTTTTGAAATGTCTGACATGTTTGAGTCAGATTATCCATAAAGTTGGCAGATTTATCATATTTCCTTGTCTTTTGTCAGCTCTATAGAGTAAAGGACTTTTTTATGCAACTTCAAAAACACCGTGAAAGAGTCTGGAAGATGAGCGGTTACAGACAAGAACAACAAGGGAAGGTTACTTCTATGTACAATCAACGTCATTCTGACACAAAGCAGACATTTAGAACCGCTGGGTTCTCGTTTCGGGTCAGGACCAGAACATACTTTCACAAGCTGGTTCCTCAGGTCTTCTGGTTTCATGCAGTATCTGCTTCCTCTCTTGTAAGGTGGGCTGTCTCAGTCTGCGCCCACCCGTGGATCATTGTTAACTTTGTTCCCAGCCTCTTGTTGACTCTGATCATGTCCGTGTTGACACTGTGAAACATTTTGCTGCATTTCTGTCCACAGTTTGTTGTGAGACCTTTGCTTTGATATGTTTGATGTTTAAACTGGATTACTTTTCCTAAAGTGACCCCAACATGAGAAAAACAAAGTTAAACATCTCCTTTGGGGAGGATATAAAGGTTGTCTGAGGGTGGTTTTTGACCCGGCGGTTTGACTCACAGTCAGACCAAGTTGTCCACCACAAACACAGACACACACAGAGGACGACACCGACATGGAGACTGCTACTGACGGATCTTAGAAAAACTACAACCTTCTTGTGTAGGTGCAGCATCTCCCATCCACAACCCCACACTTGACAAAACACACATGTGGGGGGAGAGAGAGA
>CM026208.1:21785481-21846663 GCA_014839995.1 Xenentodon cancila | reverse complement strand
GTCACATTTCTTCCAGATCATTGCGTCTGAAAACTGTATCCTGATTTGAAGATGTCGGATGTGAAGATACCACATCAGATGTTGATCCAGGTTCAGACTGATCTCTTTTGTGGGTTCTGGTCCTGTTGGTTTTGTCCAAACCAGTTCATGACTGTACTCACAGTGAATCAACTGAACGGCACCAAGTAGGAAAACAATCCTGAGCCTTTTTCACGTGCACTAAAGCCCCAGTTGTGAAATCTGAAAGACGCATCTGATTTTGAGGCTTGTTGGGGTTTCAACAACAAGCAGTGAGCTTTCAAAATAAAATATGTCTGAAACCACAACTCAGACAACTTTTCCACTAAATATATATTTGTGAACTTAAATGTAATTTTGTATATCTCACTGAACGGACCTACAGTAAAGTCACACAACAACTTCAACTACAAGTCACTCTGCTAAAGTGAGCTACAGCATGTTTCATGTTGGGGACAAACCGCCGTACCTTTCTCCCACAAGACTCCTGTGTGAGCAGATGAGCCACAGTCACAAGGAAAACCTTTGTCTCTCTCCACACAGCGACCGCCGTTCTGGCACAGCGAGCCGTAGCGGCTGCAGTGACCCGACATCCTGCCTGAACTCCGGGTGATGTTCGCTCGCTCCTCCAGGTCCAGAGTGACACCGCTGAGCTGCAGGGAGGGAATACAACGCTGGAGGTCCTTCTGTCTGGAAGCGGCGCCTCCTGGTGACACAAGCAAAGAAAAAGACTCAGCACGCAGGGATGACGTTTTGTGAGTGTGTGTGTGTGTGTGTGTGTGTGTGTGTGTGTGTGTGTGTGTGTGTGTGTGTGTGTGTGTGTGTTACAAACAAACAACAGAAAAAGATTTATCTTCATCCTGCATGTAAATGTTAGACATGTGCTTTACAATTGTTTTTTCAACCATTTCCCTTAAAGGAGCAGTTGTCTTCCACACTGTCATTATACACATGGGAACTGCGTATGATGTCCGAGGCACATGGGAAGACACTGCTCCAAGTCTGAAGAGAAAATACACGTTTGAGCCAACGCTGGTGTAAAATGCTGCCGCTGCTCTCCGGGTTTTAACTTTAACTCGCGTTTAACTGTTTTTCTCCTTAATAGAACTGTTTTAAATGTGTTGACCATTATTTATATAGTATTTGTTGTGTTGTGTCATTTTTTTTACTGTTTCTGATGGCAACCTTCAGTGTCTTGAAAGGTGTCTGATGAATTAAATGCATTATTATTAATATCAGTATTATTATTATTACTACAGACACTTAAATCTTGGTTTTAAAATATTCTGTGGCCTTCTGATGGTACAGTTTGTGCAGAGTCATATTTGGTCTGGTCCTTGTTTCCCGCCTCTGCTTATTGTTTAGTCTTCAACCTTCTGTGTGATTCAAATTAGTGTGTAACCTGAACATTTTTGTCATTCCTGCATCGAGACGCCTGATGTATGTTTGACCGCACTTGCATGCAGCTGCTGAAATTAAATCTACTAAACTTTGGATCGTTTCTCACGTCTTTATTCATGATAGTCCAATGAACTCAGTCGTAGCCCAGATAGTCATCTAGTGGCTAAAACATATTATACAGAGGAGTTATTAAGTTTTTCCACAACATCGTCCCAAATCATCATATGCAGGTAAAGACTCCTGCTGTATTAGGAGCAATAGAACAAGTAGGTTTTGCAGAAAAGACGTGCACCTAAATACGCCACCGTAACTATTCAAACAGCTTCGACAACTCCCAGTAACCTGACTGGAACCAAGTAGCTTCTGTTTAGGAATGCTGAAAGCTGCTTGCTGTAAATGGATGGGCTCAGTGGGTCAGGTGGTGCCAAACTGGCACTCACTGATACTAATGCCATGACAAAAGATTCAGATTAGGCAGTGACTGCTATCTGCTGTGATTTTCAAAGCACATGAACTGGAATTCATACAGCCGGAGGGCCACAGGAAAGCCTGAATTAGACCGTTTAACCCGGTCTTTGTACTTACACTTGACTTCAGTCTCAATGACGTCTGTGATGCCCACATTTTCCAGGAAGACACCAGAAGAGGAAGTGCTCTTAAACAGGAACGAAATATCTGCACTCAGCTGGCTGTTGACTGTGGGAAAGTGGAGGTGTGATGTTTCCTTGTTGAAAAATGCAGCGTTCCAGATATTTTCTACAAAATGCAAAGAAACGTGTTTGAAACAGAGTCAGAGAAGCAACAAAATTCACTTAATTCAAACCTGAGACAGCTGGAGCAGTTTGTTCATGAGGAGTGAACCAAAATACCTGTCGACAGGTGCAGGAGTCTCATCACGTTTCTACCGACTGTGAAAGAAAACATTCAGTTGAGGCTCCCATTATTTCAGTCCTGGACACTTTCATTAGTTTGCTTTTTTAATTATTCTGTTGAACCACAACTCAAGAACAATGTCTGATTTTCATTAATCAGTGTTCAGTAAATTATTATTACTACTTATGGCAGTTTCAAGTTAAGACTGGACAGACTGGGAAGACTGGGAAGACTGGGGTCCACGACCACATACACCAACATGAAGACTGAAATCTTTCACGGTCATTTTACTTTCACTGTAACCTGCTGGTCTCTCTGATTAGCCAGATGAATCAAGTTCAGCTCGTTGTGAAGCAGGTTTTCCAGACAGCCGTACAAACCTCTGCTTGAGCCCGGAGAGCTGAGGTCCCGATCCGCTCCAACGCTCATCTGTAGAAGAAAACAGCAGATGCATAAAAAAACGTCAAGAAGTCAAATGTGCTCTGATATGAATGCAGTGTTTCTCTGTCAGTTCACATGTGTTCGGTGTGAAGTCCTCCACTCACACAGACACAAATACACTCCTGCTCATGATCCCAGTGGGAGAACCTTCCTGGGATCTGGACCAACGTTGTGCTTTTGTCCACGGTGAGGTTGATGTGACTGCTGTGATGCTCCACCGTAACGTGGTGCCGGTGCTGTTCATCCAACAGGCTGCCCGGAGACTAAACATGCTGCTTTTCTGGGGACAAACTCCTGCCTGCAGGAGGAGGAAGAGGGTGAAGATCATGTGTTGACAGCAGATAAAAGCAGTGAAGGAAGGGAAGAAAACAAAGAGGAAAACTTAGAAGCCTCTTTGAGGAGGCTGCTACCTCCACGACTCCAACTCAGATAAGAGGAGGTTTATGGAAGAATTGATGGAAAAAAGTGGGATAAAACAAGTTGCACAAGCCCCAAATAAGTACATTAAGATAAATGAAAAGACAGGGACTCTTACTTTGACATATTTCTTTGTAAACATTATTAGGCCAAGATATTTCATCTTCTGTCTCGTTAAGCTCGTTTCATTTGTTCATATACACTTTATATACATTCTTGCATTTCATGCCTGCAACACATTTGAAAATGTTTGGAGAGGGGCAGCTTTAGGGCTACTAATGATGTTTAAAAATAAAACTATGCTATTCCAAAAAGGAATTCTTATCTGTGATAAAAATGTAGAATTGAAAAATAAATAAATGCAATCATGAAAAGGTGAGTCCTGTAAGAACAGAGATGTTCTCTTTATTCTCTTTATAATGGTGAAATCTATCCATGTGGATTTAAAACCTGCAACCACCTTCCCAAAGTTGTTGTGATTTTCCACAACCTCACTAAGTCACATCATCCAGGTTTGATCCTCGACACCATGGTGATAACTTGGGACCATCAACAATCAGATGGAGATACATCATCTTCTCCCAAACTAACTTCATGACTGAACACGAGCCTCCATAACATTAAACTGCATTTAACCTGATGGGAGCTGCGTGTTCGTGCCGCGCGCACTTTGGACTCTTCCCACGGACCCCATCACAATGACACTACACCCCCTACTGGACATAAACTGGAACAACAGTAGTAACTTAATGAACAAAAAATTAGAAATAAACAACCTTGCAGTTAATTTGCTGTCATGAAACGATGTGTGCATATGGCGTTGCCATGGTTTCAAATGGAACGTTCCCGTGATGCATTGCTTCTTATAAAATCGCTACATCTATGAACTTTTTTTAATATAAACACATTTTAACAACGTGTTTATTTACCGCACAACAACGTGTGTGTGTATATAAAAGAGATCAATCTCATCCCAAAACCCAGATGAAAAAAAAAAATTGAGCAACCATAACAAACTCTTCCTTGCCATCTTCACACTATAAATAGCCCAGAGTGTTTTCAGCTATATTGTGGGTGGAAGGTCTCGGAGGCGGTCAGGAGCTGTCTCAGCATACTCACATACTCACAAGGCGTCTCTGGTACTGGTGACTAAGCAAAGGGGGGTGAGCTAAATACATGTGTACTATGTGTCTTCAAATATGGGTTCATGGAACACATAGAAAGACATACAGCACTATCGGTGCTGACGTAAGAATACAGCTGTTCCAACCTTCAACCCACTTTTTGTCCGCCATGTTTGTGTGAATGTCACACAACGCACAGCACATTGTGAGGATTTTGTGATTGATTTATATCTAGATGTATATGTTGGACTCCCTCTACTCTACAACTACTGTCACAACACACCAGCTACAACGTCACATCCTTACCAGAGACGTGCTGATGTTTGACAGCACTCTTCAGCTACAATTAATACAATATATAATAATTATTATTATTATAATAAACAAGTGGCAAGTGTGCGAGTGGCGTAATTAGTGTTTTCGTCCAGGTGGAGTCGCTGTAGGAGCAAGAAAGCGCAGTTGAAATTTAGAGTCGAGTAAAATGTACAGATGTGATGTTGGAGCTGGTGTGTTGTGTTCAAAGAGTAGAGGGAGTGAAAAAAAAGGTCTCGCTGTATTACCAGTGTAAAAAGACCGGGTCTCGCTGTATTACTCAGGCTGCACTACAGCGTCTATTCACAGGCGCGATCCCACTACTGAGCGGCACGGGGGCTTTGACCTGCTCCGTCTCCGACCTGGGCCGGTGCACCCCTCTTTAGGCGACCTGGTGGTCCCAGGCTCCCCCAGGAGCACCATATCGATACCGAACTTAGTGCGGACACCCGATCGGCATAGTTCACTGCAGCTCAGAGCTCCTGAGCTCAAACGATCCGCCAGCCTCAGCCTCCCAGCAGCTTGGATTACAGGCGCGCGCCACCGCACCCGGCGACGGAAGAGTACTCTTATTGGTCTTTTAGCTCTGACCAACATGACGTCAACAACTCTAACAGCGCCATCTAGTGCGGAAGACGGAGAGTTGTTTTTTTCTTAATTTCAGTCCTGTGTTTCAGGTGTAGTCAGCTTTAGGTTTTACTTTTCGGAATATAAAATGGTTTTTCAATGTCTTTCCAAGACTCCTCATACTTCCAGACTACTTCCTACCTCATTTAACTGAAATCCGAAAGGGCAACTGCAGTGCAGTTTAGTAGGGAGGAAACAAAACACCTCAGGTTTCCAAATATACTATATATACTTTATTTACATAAATAATTTACTATATATTGCTTGCTATGCTGTTTATTACTGAGTATGTATAACTCCAATTAAAATCACATCAAAGACTAGTCTCCTTAATAGGATTAAACATATGTTTGATTCTGAGGGAGGTCACATCAAATAGACATTTTTTTGTGTCATTTTACATCATTTAGTGGCTTTATCTACTATATTATCTAAAGAGCTCAGCTGATGTGACTTTTCCCATGATTGGCGTCAATCATTTAAAAATATGTCCAAGTATCACGCAACCAATTTATCGGTCAACCTGTAATATTATTTGTGCAAATTCCATTTTTATATCAACAAAGGGATTTTAAAATGATAAACCAGGGGTGCCTGACATTTCTGCACGGCATAAAATCAAATGAATTCACAAACAAAAGCCTAACTTTTACATCCCAGCTGCTTCATCATGTTTTCGAAGCATCTTAGCATAAAGCAACGTGTTCAGAATAACTAGACCTCTTCCATTTTCTTTAAACTTGCTTCTAAAGCAGAAAAAAAAATCAAAGACATCCAGTTTGTTGGGAATTAATGCATATAAACATATAAGTGTATAAGACCAGAGCTGTGCATGACAGAGGCTTGACAGCAGTTTTATTGTAATATTGTTTCTTGTGAAGATAAACGTTCATGCAAGTTTTAAAACCAAATGTAACTTAATGAAAACACTGCACATATCTAAATGTGATTCCTGTCTTAAATCACATTGGCTGTGATAATGTCACATACCGGAAAGTACAAAACCCTAATTATGAATGACAATGTAGCACAGAAGGTTTTATCTTTGGTAAAGATGAAGGATGAGAAAATACTTAAGAAAAATATACAAGTTATGTGTGTGTGCGGGGGGCGTGGTCAGGGAAAAAAATGGCATAATTTAAACATGAGACTTATAATTAAGAAGGGAAATTTACCTTAATACAAAGAAATAAAGGTGCGTTTAAAAGCTAGAGGTCTGTTGCTTTTTCTGTCAGTCACTTACAATTCCCTCTAAGGCACCCTTCCCTTCGATGGAAATTGCAGATACAATTTGAAACAACTCTACTTTTAATGACAACACCATCAGGAAGCAGCATTTCCTCATTTACAGTTTCTGTTATCGTTCCAGACACCGAATGCTTTCATTTGCTGCCGAGCTCTTTCATCACGTTCTCATTTACTGGGATATTCCCAGCATCTGTGCAACTCCCCCCGCCAACAGTAACTCTCTCAGCCACTTGCATATCCTTCATTCCTCTCAGATGTCTTGTAAACACAATGCACAGTGATTAAAAACAAACAGCGTTCCCGTGTTACAATACAGAAAGCAAAGCTTATCACAATTGAGCAGAGGTTAAAAGAGCCAACATCTGGAGTTTGTAACGTTTTTAAACAGACATGCCCAAAACCACAAATGACAATTTATAATGTTGTTCAAATGAGGCCCTGGAGGCGCGGCAGTTGCCAGTCTAATTTTAAGGTAATAAAACCAAACAGGAACATGAATGGATTCTTCTTACACAGCTACAACTCTACAGTCTCGTCTAGAAAAAGAAAAACGATATAAGATTGAACTATTTAAAAAAGGACCCCATAAAACAACTACAAAAAAAAAGGCCTGAACCAAAAAAAAAAGGAAGCGTTTAAGAATAGTGTATGGCGCTGTGCACTCAGCTCTTTGCTACTGACAGACGTGATGCGGTACGTTTACAACACCAGCACAAGAAGCATCACAAGTATCAGAGTTGTCTGTTTTCTTTCCTCTCAACCCTTTGGTTTTATCTGTATTGACACATTTATTTCTGTAAGTCTGGTTTGTTTCATGGGATCAAATAATCGTTACGATATTCTGCACACTAGTTTAATTTCAACACTTCGACAAACATGACCCACACATCACTTCACGATAACGGCGTAGCTTCTAACATCAGCAGTAAAACACAGACCCACGGACAGTTCTTCACAGCAGAGGAAGCTGCGGACGCTTCGAGTCGACATGCTTCAATACGAACATGCTGCCATCAAAACAACGGTAACATAAGATGATGTACAGGCTTCAGCAGGGAACCCTATACAGCTGACAGGTTTAATTTCCCCTCCCTTCTTCTCTGCCATTCAGACGTAAGGGACACAAGTAGAGCTTGAAGGGACAAACTGAATCCGGGGATTTCCAGTGGAATTGGGATCTTCCGACTCACTTAAAGAAAACCTGCTGTCCTGCTTGTAAATAATATGCAGAGTCCACACGATCAGGTTCAGAGGAGTGCTACTGTTCAGGCCTGAATGAAGACATCAGTGCAATACTGTGTAATTTAACACTGGGGAGACTTGGTTTTCAATTCCTTGAAAAGTATTGGTTAGCTGCAAGCAGGCAAGAAAAACAACAGAAAACTAGGAAAAAATGATGAGAAAATTGGACTCATAACTCTGCAATTTCATTTAAAATATATATATAAAAAAAACAAACTTGAAACCTGTTATATGCCATTTCTATGACTGAAATCAACAGCATTGATTTTGTAGCATTACAGTGCAAAGGCTTCTGAAATAAGTCCACATCAACTACAGAGCAAGCATACTGGCAGTCTTTGTACGGGCGACAGGGTGGAGATGTAAGGCACTGCAGTCTCATTTGGAGCATCTCTGTCTGCTTCTCACCTCTACCAACACATCTGGAGGACAATGTGGGAGTAAACCAGGCATGGAGTCTCGGAGATCTGCCCTCATTCAGAGACTCCCACATTAACTCAACAATACCTTTGTATTCATAAGATCCAGAAGCAAGAGGACAACATGACATCGTCTGTTCTTTCTGAACTCCACAAAAACAATACTGCCCTCAGGTATCGACTCAGGTACTGTCTTGGCTTGCAGCCACGCATCACTTCTCAGGTGCTGTTTAGGAATGAGGACAGAATGGAAGAAGCTTCTAACGCAGAGGTGTTTCCACGGGCGTGCCTACAGCCGAGTGAAAGGACCCACATGAAGAGGAGCTCTCAGTTTGGGAGAGGAGCAGGAGCTGGTGGTGAACAGTGACGACGGGGAGGAAGAGTACGGCGAGGAGGAGGCGGATGAGGAGTCGCTGCCGCTGTTTAGGGTGAACACACTGGAAATGGCCACATCCATGATGCCTTGACATAGTTCTGAATAGAGTTTCCTGGAAGAGGGAAGGACAAGAGGTGTGTGAACTCACCTAAACACACGTGAGACAGCCTAACGTTTCACTCGAGTCAACGTAACCGATAAACACACGTAAGCTTTTCAACAGCTAGAATCATTTTAAATTCTCAGACTAAAAGACGACAGGAGTACTTGAGATAATGAATTCTAACTGTGAATAAATTAAATAAATTCTAGCGGAGTCAAATAGAATTGATCTGCACACACGTATGCCTTAAGAGACATGATGATACTGACTGTGCGCAGGCTGGAGCTCCATTAATTTCAATGAGCCACACTTTGAAGTTTTCGTCTACCATGAAATCAAAGCCAAAGAGCTGAAAACTCTGGTAGGACAGGTGTTTGGTGCTGATGGCAGGCTCGATACATGACAGACAGCTCCTGTGAAACAACACACAAAGAACATCTCTGATCACAAGAACCCCCGACTGTTACAACCAACCAGGGTAGTTTCCAAACTAAACCTCTTCTTTATTCTAATTTATCAGTTGATACATGAAATGAGAAAATAACGTTTATTGTGATAAACCCCGACACTATAATTTCCCCCAATATAGCAACTTCTCCCTTTTCTTTCTGCATTTGCCAGCAACGTCACAACTTTCTCTATAAAATATTTTAAACGCGTGTAGTAACAGAGATCAGAGATAGTAAAAGATGAGCAAACCAAAAGTTAACTACGGCAGTGGTTGATGGCAAATATAGTCCAAATATTTAATATTAGACACATTAAATACTGCACAATCAGCAGTAGTATAATAATAACTATTCATAGAAATAACTAATGCGTGTTGCAATGAGTTCTTTAAAAGCTAACCTCACTAGTGTCACTTCTGCACTTAACACTTGTACATCATGTCTGTGTCCTCAGGAGGACCATAATAATCAAATGGTCACATGTGAGGCTTCACTGAAGGGACAATTAAATAAATCAACTGGAGATTCAGTTAGGTGAATGTTGGGATATGAACACCTCTGGGAACTCGGTGGAAGCATTAATCCACTCGGATGGAGACGGGCTGAACCAACTCTCGTCCGTCACAGCAAAGAAGTTAATTTTTCTGTTTAACACTGGTGATTGCGGCTCAGCAAATACATTATGTAATTGTCAACTTGACAGGATTTGGGCTCCAAAAACACTATAGTCTAATCTAACACATTTACAGTAGCAAACCACCAGTAAAATTAAATGGACCATTTTCAGCCAAAAACTTAGAGCAAAAAGGTCAATTGCACAAAGAGATAACAACAGGATGTGTTGTTAGGGCAGACAGAGTTGGTTCTGTGTGACTGCATCACAAAAAACCTGCTAATTACAACTAAGTATTAGGTATTTGTGATGTTCAAGATACTGGAATTTTAATGCACTGACAAGTGCATGAAGTTTGACTAACTGTGCCTCTTTTGCAGCGTCAACCCTAGTAGGATCCGCAGACCACTTGGTGGCAGTAATGACAAAAAATAAAGAAAGAAAAACAAAAAAAGTGAAAAAAAAAGAGGAAACGCAAACTAGAACAACAAGATGAACTTAAAAGGAGCTGAGACGGTTAGTGCTTTCTGTTTGATGGGTATGAACACAGCAACAGCAGCAATGAAAAAAAAAAAAACTCTAAACTTTACGTAGACATCAGGAAGACTGAATATCATCTCCCGCCTACAGCATACTAAAAACAAGAATGTGCCTACTTTATGATGTGCTTGATCTGAGGTAATATTGTAGTCTCCAGGGTGACACTGTGAGTGTTCAACAGGTACAGCTTGAACTCGTCAAAGAACATCTCATTTCCTTCTTCGTATCGTCCGTAGTTTTGGGAGTGCTCCTTCTGGATGCAGTGGTTGGTCAGGTGGCTGGTCATATCCTGGAGATCAGAGCTGTTGTAGGGCTCGGAGGAAGTGCGCAGCACACCCTCCCGATATAAATAGATATTATACTGGTGATCCACTAGCACCCAGCTCCTAGCAATGACATAACATACACAGACTAAGCTGGAAAGTTCAGGCGGATACTCTGTGGACTTGTATCAGGTATATAAACACTTGCCTGATGTCAAACTTCCGATGGCCTGGCTCCAGCAGCAGTGGTTTCTCCAGGTACTTCTGAATAACATGAACCTGTCCTTGATTGTCAATGTACTCCAGCAGCTGATTGGCATCATGGGATATCAGAATGCCAGCACCTGTTGCAACAAAATACAGGTGTTAAGCTGCTACTGAGACCCATCACTGCATCCTTGTTTCAGAGACTGTAATTGTGGCAGTCAGTAGACTGTATAAGGGTACTGGTCACAACAACCGCCAGCACATTTTTTTAAGAGGACACAAAATAAGTTTATATTAATAAAATTAATGATTTTAGAAGGAGACATTGGAAAAGAAAACGACAACAAATGATGGAGCTCAGTCCTTACCTTTAGCTCCAGCAGAAGACTTGGCTATCCACACTGTTCCCTCCCCAGCTTCTTTTTTAGCGTGATAAGAGGCCAGGAAAACCTCCCGCTCATCTGTTTTGGGATTACTCTTGAGGTGGTTGATACCATTAGTAGCTGGAGCTACAGGGGTGTTGAGGTTGGTGGGATAGATGATGTAGGACTCTGGAAACCAGCTACTGGAATCAGACAGCTCTGGACTGGTCTTTATTAGTCTAATCGTAAAACATGGAAACGGTCAGCTGATGTAGGACTCTCTGAGTTATTTGCTTGTAGAACATTTCTGACACAAGGCAAGACAAAGAATTGATTTTTCATTAGACAATGAAGACACTCACTTGACCATGGATGCCTTTCTACAAAGCTTGTCCGCCCCTCTGTAGTAATTCACCAGCTGCACCAGACCGGGTTCATGGCCTGAAAAGTTAAATAAGAGACACTTTAAAAAGTCACTTCACACACGCAGATGTACACAATGTGCCTGGACTGCGCGTTAAACGCTGCACATGGATTTTCCACAGGATGCAGCTCTGCAGCCGCAGCTGCTGCCTCATCGTGAGTGGGTGGACACCAAACCATTCATCTGGAGCAAGGCACAAACTTAAATTACCCAAGCGTCCGAAGGGCAATCTATTGCGTTCACCAAGCATCAAATTAAATCTAGGATTGTCTCTTTTCAGCTTCTTCCACTGTCCGGTAGCCAGCAGGATTTTTGAAACTTCTGCATAAACAGTACTGTTGTCATCGCGGGTAACAAAGGTGTACATTGGGGGATTCATAACGCCACGCGGACTGCAAAGACACGCCAAAAGGAAGGACAACGTTGCATGTGGGCGACTCCTCTGTCCAGCTAGTTGCTCGTGTGTCCCGTCGGCATCGCGGCAGACAGACTCGTGGGGGTTATCTCTGTCCGCGCCGGGATAACGAGGCGCTCATATTCAGTCCACACTTCGTCCAGACGCTACCATGCAGCAGCTTACTAACACAGTCTCGGCCGGTCCCTTCAGCGGTCCCAGACCAGGGTGTGCCTGGCCGCTGCTGCCGGCTCCCGGGGCTGCTCCCGTCTGGACCAGTGCTCTGCGTCGACTTTAAACATAGTCACCGCAAACACGAAAATACAAATATTACGCTAGCTGGGCCTCGCTGGATATAAACTACGTGGAGACCTATGAACACGGCATTGAAAACACTTTCTACCAGCTTCCCACAGGCGAGGTTTGCTTATCTGAAGCTAAGCAGCAGCCGATGTCATCTCGAGAACCGACGGCATAAATAAAACGCAAGGCCTGGCGGTTGTGGGTATTGTAGTTTATGCCACCAAAGACATCCCGAGCGACTATTGTTAAATCGGTTCTTATAAGCTGCAAAACGATTTGAATTCAAGCATGTGTACATTGAATACAAATAAAATGTTTTCCGTTCAGATACTTTAAATAGAATCACGCGCCCAATGGAAGTTAACTACTGAGAAAACTCAATTTCCCATAATGCTGTGAGCTAAAATTCACATTTCCTTGATTGCCCTTGTTTGCGTGTTGAGGCCACAAGATGGTAGTGTAGACCTTACTAACCAGAAGGACTTACAGGGTAGCGCTCAAAACTTACTTCTGTAAAGATACTTTTTTTTTCATTGAGAAAACAATCTCGCATTAAGAAAACGCGCTTTTTATTTTGAAAAAGCAGAATAACTGGATGGTTTGAAGAACGGACAAACAGAACTTACTCGTGACTAGTTATGGGTCTAGTTCCAATATTTTCTCAACTTCACTTACGTTTGTTTCCTCTTTATATCCCACGCATACTTATCTCTGGTAGACCGATTATTACATTAAACGTTATATGGCGCAACTAATTTTAGTGGTTGCTCAACTTTTTTGGCGTAGCGAATTCGAAACTACGAATGCAAATTGTCTGAATCCGAATTGGAACGAGACAGTCAGCGTAGAGGAGAAGAAGAAGTCTGTGGCGGGAATCAACGGTGGCGTAACCGGCGGGGAGTCGAGTCGCAGAGGCGAGGACCGAGTACGAGTCCCGGAGGCGCCGGGGTCGCTCTGTAGACGCTCGTAATTTATTCAGTACGTCACACGACGATAACGAAAGAGTAGTAAGTGATGTCCCTGTCGTGGCTACTACTACTTTTACATGTTGTTCCTTGTTGTGTGCAGTATTTTCGGTAAACGACGCGGATCATTGACATAAGATGGAGGCTGTTAGTTTGTTAAGAAACACAATGATCAGAGACGAATAGTTTCCCGCGTGTTCTTATTCAGACTGATCAAATAATAATCTTTCTTTTAAAGTTATTACAACTGACACCCGGTGAGCAAGAAGCAGCACATTATTTTACACTGAACTGATTTATTTTAAGTATATCTGACTTGTGCACAGGGCCTTCCTGATCTCTTTTTGAAAAATGATACTGAAATGTATAATTATGACCTGTGTTGCAAAATGGGCTGAAACATTTTTTTTATCAGATAAAAAAAAACAAAAAACATCATGCAGCACACCACAACCCAAAAGTGCATGTTATTGTTTTGCATCCATGCATCAGCACTGTCTTAAATGAATACCTCGACATGGAAGAGTACTTCATTACTTCCATGTCACTACACTTTAGGCGAAGGTGCTCAACAATTGCAAATTATTTGGATCGACTACATAATTTGTACTGTGCAAGTTAATTTTGATGATTTCTCCAGGCATGCTAGTGTGCTGCGGATCAGTTGAACGTCACTACCTTATAAAATCCTTGCCGGTCAGTGTTGGCAACATGTTTTGTTTACGCGTGAGCCCTCAAACATTGTAGAAGTGTCAGACTAAATCTGTGGGTCTCCTGTATGTATTATAGTCTGTAATTTAAGCAGATGTAACTTTTTGTCTGTTTGGGTCAGATGTGATGTGTTCCGCAGCTGTTACTCAGGTCATTTATTTTTAATAACTTTTGTCCCCTCTCCTTCACCAGGCTGGAGTAGGCCAGGCATGAGCAGCACACACCTGGACGAATGGCAGAGGAGGTCCTTTGACATTTCATCTGGCAGCTGTACACCTGAACAGACGGCCGATGCCTACCGGGCCCATATCCTCTCCATTCAGTATGCATGGGCAAGCTCCCAGCTCTCTCAGGCCGGCATGGCCAGCCTGCTCAGGACCTACTCGGAGCGCTATGCTGCAGTGCTGGACTCTGATGACCCCCAAACAGGCCTTAACAACTATGCAGAAAGCGTGCTCCATCTGGCTCGCAATCAGAGGAACTACAGTGACAAATGGGAGTCTTCCCTTACCACAGAGAGTGTGCTGCAGTTGCCCTCTGTGCAGAGGATGATTCAGGCAAGAGAAAAGGGGGTTGGCTTCACAGTGGCACCAGCAGATGTTAACATATCTGTGGGACAAGAGAGCAAAAGCAGCCCGCCCTCTGGTCCCTTTACTGGAGTCGGGTCCGAGGCTACGTGGTTTAAAACTGTGCCACTACAGTCAAACGCAGAGTATAAGACTACAAATAACCTTGTGAATATTTCTGCTGAGAGGCCAAAAGCCTCAGGTGGGCTGTCATTCTGTCGACCTTCAGTGCGTCCACAGCCTGTGTTTAGTCATCCTTTTTCAGCTCCTCCGCAGGGGAGCCCTGGCACTGAAGGAGGAACACAGAACTGTCAGTCTTCCTCTTTTCCCACCTCCCACATACCTAAACGTAAGAATCTTTGCAATCCAGATGGATGGGATGGTGGCAGAGGGCAACATGGAGGGGAAGGAGGCCCCGGCCCCCGAGTCACAAGCAACTTCAAAACGGCTCGCGAACAGTTCATCGTTGATCAGCTGAAAAAACATTCCCATCAGCCCCAGAGAGGTCACGCCTCAGGGATGGCAGCAACCGTGAAGAAATCTCTGGGTGCCAACAGGCCTCGAGGTGCATCTTCAAAATTTGTATCACCCATCCCACGTCAGGAGGAGGAAGACAGCACGGTGAGCCGAAATTCCAATCAGGAATGTCAAATCCTGGACGAGCGTCTGAAGAACTTTGAGCCAAAGATAGTTGAACTGATCATGAGTGAGATCATGGACCATGGCCCTCCCATTGCTTGGGATGACATAGCAGGTCTGGAGTTTGCCAAAACTACTATAAAAGAGATTGTGGTCTGGCCCATGCTGCGACCTGACATCTTTACTGGTCTGCGTGGACCACCCAAAGGCATCTTGTTGTTCGGACCCCCGGGGACGGGAAAAACTCTGATAGGAAAGTGCATTGCCTGTCAATCAGGTGCCACCTTCTTCAGCATAAGTGCTTCATCACTCACATCCAAGTGGGTGGGTGAAGGAGAAAAGATGGTCCGTGCCCTGTTCGCTATTGCCCGCTGTCATCAGCCTGCTGTCATTTTTATTGACGAAATCGACTCACTGTTGTCCCAGCGGACAGATGGGGAGCATGACTCATCACGCCGGATAAAGACGGAGTTCTTGGTTCAGCTGGACGGGGCGGCCACAGCAGCCGAGGACCGCATCCTGGTGGTGGGGGCCACCAACCGACCCCAGGAGATCGACGAAGCTGCTCGTCGACGCCTGGCAAAGCGGTTGTACATCCCCCTGCCCGAAGCAGCTGCCCGACGGCAGATCGTGACAAACCTCATGGCTCGAGAGAAAAATCAGCTGCGAGAGCAAGAGATGGAGAGTGTGGTAACAGCCACGGGGGGCTTCTCCGGAGCCGACATGACTCAGCTATGCCGAGAGGCGGCCCTGGGGCCCATACGTAGCATCCAGCTCAGTGACATCACCACTATCAGTGCAGATCAGGTGCGACCAATTCTCTACAGCGACTTCCAGGAGGCCCTGAGGACGGTGCGACCCAGTGTCTCCGCTAAAGACCTGGAGCTGTTTGAGGACTGGAATAAGACTTTTGGATGCGGGCGTTAAACGTTACTGGCTTCAAGTAACTACACGCAGCCACTAAAAAAATAAGCCTCACAAATATTGTCATCTAAATTCTGGATTATATGTGACTGCAGCTGTTTTAGCCCTTTATTTTACAGACTTTTGTTGGCTTTAGACTCTTTTTGTCCATTAACAAGTTAAAGGAAAAGCTGTAACAAGTTATTTAAAGTGAGAAGTGTTGGCGTTATTTGTTTTTTAACATCCAGGATGAAGCCGTGTGTGTTACAGTTTGTGACGAGAAGCTCCCAGCGCTGTTCCCTTTCCCTGTTCCCTGTTTCCTGATTCTTTCTTGGTTGAAGTTGTGTACATCCAGTGTGTTTCAAGTGAGACTGTCTAGTAAATTTATTTTTGTTATTGCATGCTATAATGTTGTATTTCAAAAATTAAAATAAAAAAATTCACTCAGATGTCTAAGATGAGATGTATGTCTCATAATTATACTAACAACAAAAACAAAGCCTTTTTGCAACTCAACTCTTTGTTCTGGTTCCTGTCTGATCCAAAGGGGGCAGCATCATTGCTTCAGTTCAAGTGTTCCTGAGGCTGGATGTGCTAATCTTATCCGCGGAAGTTGGGCAACACTAAGAATATCCTGGGTCTCATGTTGAGAAAAGAGAAAAAACCCTTCATTTTCTTTGCCTCCCTTCCTGTTGGTTATTAAGAAAGTACTGGACTCAACAGGAAAAATCTGTTACTGCAGTACATCCTTTGTTTTAGACAATAAGGATGTTTATCGATTTGTTACAGATTCTAATCAATAACAGCTCACCAGCAGTTAAGAGGCTTATTTCTCCAGTTATCTTCCCAGGTGTCAGAGTCCCTCTGCTGGGTTTGGCAGCACGGATTTTTAAAATAACGTTTTTCAAGTCGAACGCCTCAGTGCTTCATAGATACATCAAGACCATTATAGATTGTCCACACATGAAGTGAAATTGTCATGCAAATTTAATGACCAAATCTTTGAAAATCTGGAAGACCATGAAAAAGGACTTTCATTTATTTTTCATCTTTTTGTCAAGTCCCTGATAAATATTTCAGACTTGTGTGCTTGGCCACTGTATTAAAACTTTGTTGAATTAGCCAGCAGTGAAAGAAGACACACAAACCCCGCCTGGCTTCCTCCGAACATGGGGACTCCCCGCAGCTGGACCGGGACAGATGCACAGAATTCCTCTGGTGCTGACGGGATCTTGAGGGTCCGTTGAGTCTGGGCTGAAAAGTGTGCCATATGGTGTGAGCTTGTAGTTCAATTTAACTGTGGCTGTGCAACATCTGGGGCGCTGTGGTCACAAACATGCAAATTAAACAGCACGTCTGCTGGATTTAATAAAAAAGAAGAAGAAAAGCTAAATTGACCTTTAGAATAACACAAAAAAATACTGTCCTTTAAATTATGGAGTAAATTAACAAACTAAAAGGTATGATCCTTTATTGTAAGTTAATGTAAAATTGTTTTTATATTGCTTCTTTGGAATATGGCTCACTCCTCCAGTTCACATAAGGACACTCATAAACTATAAACTTTGTATCAGCCTAATGCTTTAAATTAAATGTAAAACGATCTAATACAAACAGGGGTTCAATGTTTGGAATTTTAATTTGAATAAAATGGAAGAATATTCTGGAAAGATTTACAATTGTCTTCACATGCATAATGCAGGATGAAATTTAAAGTTGCTAATGCTTAATTTCAGATTTAAAAAAAGAAAACATTTCAATATAATATGAAATAAGGTAGTGGACTGATTTTAAAAATGTAAATTTTGAAGTCCAAACATATGATCTGCATGGAAATATGGTAAATGTATTAGACAAAAGTTTGTGAAAACGTATTGTGACTGTGGTTCTGTTTGAACCAGAGATTCAAACCAGGAACCTTCTCGCTGTCGGGTGGCAGTGTGATTTCAAAATGTAAATACATGGTTAGGAGTAGGGAATTTAAAGAGGGAAAAAAAAAAATCACACATGGGATTTTTGAAAAAACATGACATCATATGAAGTACAGCACTGACAATGCATACGTTTTCCTCATAAACAGCAACATGTGCCATATGGTGGCTGAGCCTGTGGACTCCTGAGGCTGAACAGTGTACATAAAATATATATATCAGTGGTTCCAGAAGAAACATAACATGGGGGCTGGTTGAAAACAAAAAAAACTTATCTTGTGCATGTATATATATATATATATGCACATAAAAGCATATTTAGATGCCTTAGGATTGTAGTTAATGTTTACATTAATTTTGCCGGACTTTTCGCCTGTAAGGGCTGGGATAGGCTCTAGCAGACCCTCGTAACCCTGTATGGGGTTAGGTGGCTATACAAGATGAATGGATGGAGGCTCCCTTTGCCTTCTTATCTTCACCCAGCTTTACATCATGCTGCATCAGCTGTAGCAGCAGGAGCGGAGCCAGACATAGTGATCAGTCGAGGCCTAGCCCAGCGTGTTCAGCCTGGTTTAAACATCTACATGGCAGCTTCACATTTAGTCTACGTGAGGAACAAACTAAAATGTTGGCAGTTACGTCACTCTGTAATTACACCACCACATTCTAGGTGGTGGTGCTGGTTCTTTCCTGCAGCGTTGTAGTATCCAGTGCCAAATTTCCTTTTGTTTACTCCATCTAGGACATAGGACGGAGCAAATCAACATATCTTATGGGAGTTGGAGCTGATAAATGTTGAGCATCAGTCATTTTTATTGACACTGCAGTAATCAATCTTTCTTTTCAGCTTGAAAACAACAAAAAAAGATGCTATGGAAGAAAATACAGATATAAAGAACAATGCCACCAAGGAGATCAATCACTGCGACCTGCATCGATCTGATGCATAGTAATGTTTGGAGGGAGGTAGACATCAGGGTACGGCGTCTAGATTTGAAAAAATAAACCTTTAAATAATGACCTTTGAGAGAAGTTAAGAGAAAAATGTGAGACCAACCCTTGAATTCACTGTATCTACCAACCGCTGCAGTGAAAGACTCTTGCTGGCTGTAAAGAGGTTTATAGGAGGTCAGATGTTTGCCTTTTACAAGCGGTGAAGAATCAGGTTCATCATATGCTAAGTCTGCTTAATTTTTGACTCTTAGGATGCCTAAAAGGATTATAGGCCAAAATATAAAGCAAAAACTGGAATGTTCTGTTAAGATTGCGACGCTTAAGAAATACTACTACCCTAACTCTCCCTTGTGCAGTGCAGTCTTATCGTGTAGCCACGTCTGTCTTATGTCCCAAAATACTATAAGCTTTAGTATTAGCATACTGTATGATTCCTGTGATATTACGTCCCTAAATAGGAAAGTTTGAACACAGCCACAATGTGAACAGCAGAGTGATAGCTCCAGCTTCTTTTGATCCACTCTCTCAATCAGCTGTGAAATCAGCAAACTGAAACAGCATCCAAGGGTTCACTGGGCGCTGCTGAAATGGAGTTACTGGATGGTGGCGTCTTACAAAGCTTTCTAATATCCTGCTTTATTTAGCCAGACCACCAAGATAATAGCCACAAAGGCAGAGGTTTCACGTTCGACGTAACCAGCCCCTACACTACTATACAGAGTAGTTTACTTTCTAATACATCATAGAGGGCCCTGATTCCCTGATACCCCCTTCAAACTATAACATCAGGCTCCCTTATACTGTATTTGGAGAGAAAAAAAAGACCTGTTTCCATTTGTAGCCAATAAAATAAGAGCATTTAAGTATCTCACTTATGCCTCAGATATGCACTATGTGTGTCGTAATCCAAAGTCTTAAAACATCACATTTTTCTTAAGTGGTCCTGATACAACACTGGACTAGTTCAGCCTCAGCAACATTCGTTTGGATTCATTTGCCAGCTCAACTTGAATCTGGACCTGTTTTGTTCTTAAAGTGGAACAGGTTAATGCGTCCCCACGGATCATCTTAAAGGCTTTCACAGCTCACCACCTCCATCACATTGGGGTTTTACAGGGACCCCAAGGGGGATTCTTGTCTTAAGGCCCCAAGATGATGATCGAAACATGATCCGCAGGAAAAGTGAGGGGAAACGAATGAGCGGCCTAGTACCATTACTGTCAACTAATCCACTACGAAAAACTACCTTCATCAAATGGTTCACCTTGTTTATTATTAAAAAGCTCAAAATGTCCAATTTCCTAATCTCAGCTGTCATCTCTACAGACATAACGGAGTTGTGGACTTCATCTAGGTAGTCAGTACATTTAATTGATGGGTTTCAGCTCTAATTACCACCAGAGCCGTCCATCAGAATATCACATTAACGTATTTCTACCGGAGATGGGACCTGAGAGAAACCTGGATGTTAGCCCTTTGTGTACCTTGACATACACTATATCTCCCAGGGCTTTTTTTTTCTAAGAAAAGTTATTTAAAGGAAAATTCAGCAGTTGCTGGATATTGGTACCGTGTCTACTGACAGGCTGACAGAGGTCTCTGGCTTTTAGGAGAGCTAAGGATGTTTGATGCAGGCTATCCTACCTATCAGTGGCAGGATGTTTTCCACCAGAACTATCGTTGGTTTGAACCTACTCTTGGGGATACACTCAAAATATTTGGGGCTTCAGCCTGGTAGCTCGAAGCTGTAACACCGATCTCAAAAGAAATCGGTGTTACAACCCTTTGAAATAATGGGTGGAATAGATTCAAGCAGCTGCCTCCAGCATCTAAAATATCACCACGTTAAAAACATTTGTTTCAGCGTCAGTTGAGGGAATAATGCATTACTTTTAGAGCGTTTCATCAGTCTCTCACACCTGATGCGAACTCTTGTCCCAGTTTTTTTTGCCATAACTGCGTATCTCATCAACAAAGATGAGACTAACTCACAGAGCTACACTGGACATCGTGGCATCGAGGACCAGGTGACCTGGTCAATATTTACACTGCAGGGTTCAAGTTGCCCAGATCTAATTCTGTCCTCCCCATGTGACAAAGATCAGATATGATCAGTCGATGTTTGAACAGTATAAAAGGCATGGATTAAAAAAATGTTCAGTCTGTTTTCAGGTCTCATACATGTGTGGGGATAAATCAGATATGTGCATCTGCACCTGCTGTCTAAGTGGACAGACCACATTGTTTCTGTTATTGCCATAGACTCTATAAAAACTGAACAAACCCTTTGTGACGTCATCAATAAGGTTTCTGAAGACTGTTTATTTCGGAAGCTGGCTGGAACACACCCACTTTGTGTCAATCAAAATTCAATCCAAGCTGGAGGAGCTGCAGAGATGCAGACGAATGTCTGACTAATTGGTTTGACAAGTATGACTCAAAGACAAGTCACATTAATATATATGTAACTTGTCAAAGTGCTTTATATAAGATATATAAACATTTTGGAGACTGAAACAAATTAAAATGATGGTCATGGATATTCTGGTTTGTTGTGTGTAAGGTTGTTGGTGCTAGGATTGTAACTTGCCAAAACAAAACATCTGGAGAACCAGGGCAGTTGCTGTAGCTTCTCACCTGCAGTACCTTTAGACATAACTAGACTATTATTTGCCACCTTATTTTTCCTTATCTAAAATAAATCTATCTGTAAATACAGTTTAACTGGTCAGAATAAGAATTAGAGATTTCTAGAGTATAGTTTTAATCACATCATTTTGGAACAGCATGGGTTGACCTGATCATTAAAATGGCTCGTAATGCAGGAAAATGTATGTAATGTAGTAAATATAGTAACTGAGTAGTAGTAAACTGCAAAAACACTACATAAACCCAAAGCTTTAACAAAAGTATTATGTCTGCAGATAACAGTGTCCCACTTTCTCACATATGAAGATTTTCTTTTAGTATGATTAACTTACATCACTGAGCAAATGTCCATAGGAAGTAAAGTCAAGAAATCCAAGCCAAGTTGTGAAATTTCTATTCCTACTTCCATATGTTGAGAAACTTTGGTATAGAAACAGTGACCAAATTACAGAAAATGCTTTGAATATTTTAGCTGGGCCGCCCGATAATGAGATGCAGTTCTCTAAATAGACGTGTACATCTCGTTATTGGATTCTGTGAAGCCCACAACTGGAATTTGTTGAGTCTGCTTCCTGGCGGAGTATTTCAGTCAGCAGGACTGAAAGGAGAAGTGAGATTTGGGATTCTGGCAAGGTCAGATTCGGTTGGCCAAAATATCCCTCTCATGCAAATGCTCTGCCTCCCCTACGAGGTCCCAGTCAGGCATGGGTGGAGGGTGCTCGGCGCTGTTCACAGCTGCTTTCCGTTCCTGTTAAATCACACAGCTGCCATCTGGAGGAGGTTGTCTCTGCACAACTCCGCTAAGCTCCTCCGCCGGTTCCGACTTTGCCTCCCCAGACTCATCCGGCCCTCAGAGGCCCCGCTTGCTGCCTTCTGCTCCATCGGCTGACCCTCCAGGGTCTGTCCCTCCTCTCTGCTGAAGGAGGGACAGACCCTCACTTCAGGTCTGGGACGTGGCACATATATTGTCATGCTCATGCGTGAGGGAGAAAGTATGTGCACGCTTAAAGAGTCTTGACACTCATGCACGACCCTTTTTGTCATGTGCTGCCTGTGCAAACCACAGAAGTAAAGTTTCATATTCAGTTTATTCTTTTTTAACTCAAAATCCTGATTGCACTGTTTATCCACAGTAAGTGTTTACTCTGTTTAAAAGTGTTTATTTATTCCTCTCTATTTGCTCATTTGCATGCAGAGTACATAGTGTTTTTTTCCCCACCACACAAATGTCACTCAGTCAGTTTTTTTTTCTTGTTAGATTTTACTTGACAGGTTTGGCAGAGCTTCATCTTGACTGGCATGTATAACGTATTTATTTGAGATTATTTGAAAGTTTGAGGCTCATGGATGATTTTACCAAGCCTTACTCTTATTTACTTTAAGTTTTAAACATTTTTATACGTACTGTATATTTCCACAGTCTTTAAAGGGATTCAAAAGCGCATGGGTTTGCGAATACATTTTTAGATATATATTGTATAGATACAGATAATTCGTAATGTGTGCAAACATCAGTTCTGCTCCCTGCAGTCATTGTTTCAAAGACCAAACACCTTTCCACTCTATGTGCATATATAAAATATCCTTTATTGATATTTTGCAAGCACAAAGCTCCTTTCAAATGAGGCATTTCCAGTTCATGAGTCAAATAAATCCTTGCCATCAGGTATAAAACAAGAAGGTCCTGATAACATTTTTTTCTGTTAACGTTAAAAACAGCTTCCAGCAGCAGTCATGGATCCCTCACACACATTTAGTACAGCTGAACAGAAAAAAGATGCAGCTTTTACTACTCTATAGGACAAACATTTATCACCGTAATAAATACAAAAAACAAACAGGCATGTAAATGTTCTATAAATAATATGTAGGTTATTACAAACACAAGTTAAAGATAACAGGTGAAAACCCTAAAAGGAGCTGTGTGTTTTTCTATATGGAGTAATAGTTATTTATTTTTATTTTTTACTGATTGCAGTTAACAACAGTGTTACCATGGATTTGGATGCACTGATAACTGCAGACAGAATTTATCATTCAGTTTTTCAGCACAGATGCCTGCAAAAGAAAGTACATCATTTAAAATCTAATAAAAAAAAAAAAGAAAAGAAAATAAAGAGTCTAACTGACGTTTCAGAAGAAAAGACACATTTGGACTTTTTGGGTAAATGTGTGATTTAGAACCTATAAAATGGTGCACATGCACCCTGCTGAATTGTTTTAAACATTTCTTTCCCTTTGATAAAGGCAGGTGAAGTAATCTTCCTTGAACACACAATTTAAATGGAAGTACATGTTTTGTTTTGTTTTTTAATGATAGTTTTTTACGTTTATCTGTGGTCAACCAACATGCACACATTGTATAAAAACACATTTACAGCCATCAAGTGTATTTTACATTATGTATGCTGCAGATGCATGTCTGTTTGTGTGTGTGTGTTCTGCTCGGAGGGGCTCAGAAGCGATGCTCTCCACGGGTTATGTGAGAGGAGAACTCGTATCGATCTTGACTCCGGTGACCGCAGAGGTTGCACTCGAAGGGGTCTCTGAAGCCATGGCAGCCCATGTGAATGGTGTACATGACGTGGTCCAGGAAGAGCACGCGGCAGTGTTCGCACATGTATTCCCTCACCTGCTCCCCGTCTGAGGTCAACACCTTGAAGCCCCCAGAGGCCATCTCCATGCCGGCCCGGACGGCATTGTACTGCCTCTGCTGCTCCTCTTTCACCAGGGGCAGCACGCCATTCCTCACCACCGAGGTCATGTGGTTGGTCAGGTAGATGAGGCCGCCGGCCGCCGCAGCGGGACGATCCTCATTGTTGCTCTCGGTGTCTGTGGAGTCCTGGCCGCTGTGGCTGGGGGAGCCGTCCTTCTCACTGGAGGCGGACTTGGAGTTGGAGAGAAGCAGCAGGTTCTCGGCGGCGGTGTCTTTGGCCGACATGCCCGTCCCCGTGTGGCCCTCTGACGCCGATTTGTGGAGGTTGTAGATGGAACTGAGACCCACATCAGAGGAGGAGGCTGGAGAGGTCTGGACCAAAGGCCGGAGCGACTCAGCCCCTAAGTAGCTGATGGCGCTGTTGATAGCCTGGTCGATGACATGGGGCTGAATCAGCTCGCCTGGTCCTCCGTCGTAAGACAGATCTGACAGACGCTTGTCTCCTGAAGGGCCAAAGACAGGCACAAGAGTGATGTGAGTGACTACTGTTACGCCTAAACCGTCACCAATATCCTGACATCACCATCTCGTTACGAGTCTTCTCCTCTCTAGATGAGTTAGAAAATGACTTTATATCGTTATTGGTATGGTTTCATGTTCACGTATTAGTATTTCTAAGCTGCTAATAACATTTTCCTCTGGCTCTCAACTTCTCTCTTTCATTTGTTGTGAAAACTAACAGCTCAATGTATCGTAAAGTGAACATACAGAGTTAAACAGTACATATTAAAGGAGGTTTTCTTTCTTAAAAATGATCAAGAAAATGAAAAGCGCAGCGTCTGCGCTGAGCTGGGGTTGACGAAAAAAACCCAAAGTTAACACAAAAACACACTGCAGATTGACCTATGCAGCTTTCGCAGCAGTTATAGTTATTTTTCAGAAACAGAGGTAACATTGCATTCACACAAAGGAAGCAGATTTTATCCCTTACCCACAAACTTCTGTGGCATAGTGCTCTTACGTTTAGCTACATTATTAGCTAGTCTGTCTAGCACCAAGGCTCTGTCAGATCCCGTCTGGCTTAAGTCTTCCCTCTGCTCATTCTGGCTGCTTTCTTCCTTTACTACTGGAAAGCAAGACAGAAAAGTAGGTTTTAGCGTGAAAGTGATTTCAAATTGGCGCCGTTCTAAGTCACGAGCCGCTGCCTGACAACACATGCTGGATGGATGGGGTTCCTACAACAGTATGTACATGGCACAGGGGGGACAGCTCTGACACAGTGAAGCTCTTGGTCTGCAAACATGTTTGTTCATGCTCTCAGTGGAAGTTTGATGTGGCTGTACTGAAATGTAGACATCAACAAAATCCTGTGCACAAACTATCTCCATTTATGGCCAAAAGGATAAATACACTGACCTTTTCTTTTTTTTTTTTTTCTTTTTTTTGCTCTGCAGTTGTCTTTTCTACCTGCCAATCTCTTAGATGAAAATGATGGACTTGTCTCGTCAGCACGTTCAGCAGCAGCATCACTATCTGCTGCTGCGTGCATCGAGAGACCTGCGCCGCGGGTAAATAGGACAGCAGATTTAGGTGAAAGTTAAGCTTGCGCGTGTTGAAGCACCGACCTGTGTAGACGCTTCCCATGTACTGGAGGTAGTTGTGACACCGCTCCTTGTGCTCCTCGAGAGAGGTGCGCTGCTTGTAGCTCCGCCCACAGTAGGCACATTTGTGGGGTTTTCCAACTGCCGAATTACAAAAAGACAAAACAAACAAAACAAAAAACAATGTAAAAACATAACAACAGTGCAAAGTACCAGTTTTACTCGATGCAAAGACTTTAAAATAACACAAAAGGAGTTATATACATACATGAACCTACATTTTGGTCTATTAGTATGACATGGACATGATCATAGCTGAGTCCTCAGTATTTTGGGGGAATTTGGGAAGAAACTTTGTGGGATTTCACATTGTAGAAACAAAAACTTAGACAAGGTGGGAAACTTCCTTAAACTTTCCTTGTAGTTCTTACACACACACACACACCCACACACACACACACACACACACACACACACACACACACACACACACACACACACACACACACACACACACTACAGTACATGTATGTGAAAGGACAAAGTGTTCTTGTGAGGTTACTGTTTGCTGACTGAAACAGCTCAACTGAAGCACCAGCTCTGCTGCTTTCCACAGGTTAATGCCATCATGACTCCTGTTCAGATCCCACAGACATTTGGTTCGAGCAGGGAATTTTTGTGTTGTTGTTATGTTCTCTTGCTCTGTGAAAATGCTGGTTCACAGAAGTGAACCACAGTGGCTGGTGCCTCTGACTGTAACGGTTACACCCAGTCAGTAAGAAACAATCATAACACAACTATTAAGACTTAATTTGACATACAGGGAACATCCGTTGTCATGAATACACAACACATGCACGTATTAATCTCGGTGTCACTCATATTGAGCTTTTGAATTCAAGTCTATTTCCATGACTTTATATGACTAATCATTTCATACAATAACAGAACTCCTGTTCTGGATATGTTTGGCAAATCTTACCTCATTTTAAACGTATTTAATTTCATTGAAATCAGCACAGTAGTGTAATTGTCACAGAAATTAGAACGCTTTATATTTTCTCCCTTCATTTTTACTAAGTCACTGCATCACTTTAACTTTTAAATGGGTGGATGATTATTATCCTGTAGGTTTCTCTGTTCTGTGAAACTATTCAGGGCCAGTACACTGCTTCCACTCAAATTTCATTAACGCATACTTCTGCAAAGCATTTGCACAAAAAAAGAGAGAAAAAAGTGACACCGTATCTGCATGTGTCAACTTCCCCTTACATAGCAGTGAGGTCTGTGCGCCGCAGAGGTTGTTGTGTCTCTTGTAAAGGCTTCCAAGAGCTTTCCTAGAATCAACGTGAGTGCAGAAGTTTTTATCTGCGCGGGTGACTACTGCATACTCACCCGAATGGGTGCGCAAATGGCCTGTGAGGGCGTCCCTCCTGCGACAGGCATAGCTGCACAGGTGACACTTGAAGGGCTTCTCTCCTGAATGCAGCTTGATGTGACGCAGCAGGTTGCCCTTCTGGGTGAAGGAGGCACCGCACTGGCTGCACTGGAAGGGACGTTCTCCTGAGGACAAGAACAGACATGGAGCGTGTCCATATGAATGCAAGAGAGTAGTTGAATAGAAAAAAAAAATGTAACTTGTGTGTATTAGTGGCGCCCAGCGGTTTACATCACTTTTCTAAATTTGTGTTTGATCCCTCCGCTTACAACAATACAAGCACAGTCACGGACTTTATCAGTGGATGGAAGTCTGGCGGCTGCAGGAATGCGGGGTCACTGCTCTACAAGACTGCCGATCACCAGAACAAGCTGGATGATGGAGCGTCTCTGGGGCAGCGAGCGATCCAGCAGCCGGTGGGAGGGCTTCACAGCAGAGTGACACCCCATCTCTCCATGCTCCCCCTGCCCCATCGACTTCTGGCGCTCTGATCGAACAAGAGCCTTTCAGACTCAGCCTGCCAGCTCCGTAATGCACCATTGCCTGGGTCAATTTGATCTGAAAATCTCATTTTTTCCTCTTCTTCGTCTCTAAAATAAGAGCGCCACATCACAATGCAAATTCAGCCTCATTTGAATAAAGCGGAGGAAACACTTTGTGTTAAGAGCCAGTCTTCCTGATCAGCGCTTCTGGAATAAACCAATATCCAGCCTCTCCGCGTGTTGTGGCATTCTGTGAGAACGCTTTAATATGGCTTTTTTCTTTTTTTTCAAAGCCCCCCCCCCCCATAAAATAAGAGTCACCAGTGAAGCAGCAAAAATATATAAAAAGGGAAATTCATTAAAAATGCATTTCAGAAGCAAAGACTCACCTCAGAATATTTTCTATTTAAACAGGAGACACTTCATTATATCTTTTATACTTTCTTTTGCATTTACATTAGTCTAGTGTTCCTTTTCTTCCATTTTGACTTTCATTAGTTTCTAAAGCTCGATAGTTAAATGCCTTTTTCACAAATGTTCCCCACCACTGGCTTGGCTCCTTTACAATAGAATATCAATTTTGAATTTTGAAAAACTTTTAATGGGTAGATAATTGTCACTTTGTGGAGATTTAACTGCAGCAGATATCACGTTTTATTAGAGCAAAGTTTGGATTTTGCGACTTCACTGCACGATAACTGGTCAGTAACTTTTGTTTGTCAAGTGGTAATTTAGAGATGTGTGTGTGTGTGCATGTGAGTGAGTGAGTGAGTGAGTGAGTGAGTGAGTGAGTGAGTGAGTGAGTGAGTGAGAATGAGATGCTTTAAAGACTATTTCATGCACAAAACACACGCAGACAACACAAGCATGCCAGCAACCAGGTACAAGTAGTATAAGAGGGACTGTCAGCTTAAGAGGTGTTTTTACTGAGCTGAAGAATGTTAGTGGTGCAAGAAGAATGCGGTACACAGCTACACTGAGACCTGTACTTTTGCCTTTATACATCTAAAGGAAAAGCTCTGAACAAGAGGAGGGGCCGCAGCACACACTTATCTATCCCTCTCATACTAACAGTGAACATGGGTGCAGAGGAAGGGCAAGAAGTATTGCAGGCTGCTTACCGGTGTGGCTTCGCTTGTGCACCATCAACACATTGGGACCAATGCAAACTATCCCACAGATATCACACTTGAGCTTCCCGTTGGGCAGCCGGATACCGCCAGCCGGGGAGAAGGCCTTGGCTTCGGGGCTCGGCTGTGAGCCGTTCACCTTGACCCCCGAGGCATCGACCATGCGCAAGTCTTCCGCGCACTCCTCCTCCTCCACGCCATTCATGTCACAGGCCAGCCCATTCTCCTCATCACTGCGAGCCTCAACTTTAATATTACAGGCTGGAAAAGAGGGCAAGGGGGGGCCACGGTTTAGAATACGAGCATAGTTCTGTCATCATGTAAATATCCTAAAGCTGGGCAGTTTATCAGTGTGGTATCCAATCTGTGGCATGAGAAGAAATAGAGCTGCTTATCCAAGTATTCCCGAAGCTTTTCCTGAACCTTGTCGGCTCTCCTCACTGAATAAAATGACGTTTATTTTTGTCGTTTTTGATGTAGTTCATGCTAAATAATTCAGTTCCCTCGGTGGGTTCACAGATTCATAGATTAATTTTGTGTTTCATCTTATATTTTTAAGCACTCACATTCAACTTGGACACATTTGTTTGCCTAGTTCGCTCCATGACAGCATGTTTTCTGTCTGGATGAGGCATGACTCATCTGGACAGACACCTACAAACACATTAAACGCTGGCTTGCTTGATATGTACAGATTGTGGTGATGAATTCTGTGATTGCAGCAGCAAAACTGGAGATCTTATTTTGTCATTATGATAAAACATGGCTTGACTTTTTTTTCCGACGTATTCGGCATGTGGTTATAGTCACTGTAGCTCTTTTCATTCCCTATTTCTTCTGCTGGAATTCACTCAAAAATGAAATGACACTGCGCTATAATATAACTGGAGCAGCAGCGGCTTTGTGGTGACAAACGTCCTTTAGTGCACATTGTGACATTTTCATGTATTGCGGGATGCTGCACCAAAACTCCAGAAACTTCCCCTCCCGTTTCGGGCGTGTTTTGCAACTTCAGCCAGAGAAAAGGTAACAGATATCAAGATCGGCCCACACGTGGAGACTCTGACATCGACTGTCTCTCTCCAAAGCAGCGCTGCTCACTTTTTGAGGATACGCAGGTGGATGGCATGTCTGCTGTTTTGAAGATGTCGATGATGAGATGAGGAAACATGCTGATCATCTCACACCATCACACTTTTTGTGAAACAAATGACAGCAAGATAAACAGGAAACAGAGACACAGGAAGCAGTGTGAAACTAGGGACGAGTGCGGTATCTATCAGAGCAATAGAGTGCGATGAGCAAAGACATACACACCAACTCCCCTATGGCCTTTTCACAATCTTGTTCATTTGCACAAGCCTTAAACTAATTTATATCACCTTTAACATTTAAATGTCAGGAAGGGATGAAACTATCATTTCTGGAATATTTTTTTTTTTGAAAGAAACGTGTTGTCTCTGTTTGGTGTGTGATGATCAGGAAAGAGAAGCACTCCTGTATGTTAGACTACTAAACGTCTGGAAATATCTAAGAGAACTAAGAGATCATGCAAGTGCCGCGGCTGCTAAACTGTGGTTTGCATGTCTGTGTCAGCCTGGTTTCCCCATGGCTTTACCTCTGTTTGTGCAACTGAAGAGGAAGAAGAGGAAATCATGAAATATAGGAATACATGGAAAAGGGGAAGCTTCAGAAAGAGGGCCTGTCTAACTGAAATACCAAGAATTATGGAGAAGTGACAGAAAGGGAAGCATGAGAAAGGAATTGTAAAACAGCATGCAACCGAAACAGTTTTTTCTTTCACCGACAGTCACCGGGGGGAGAAAAACTCTCCCGCTGTATGTTTCCCATCAGAGGCAGGTTCTGAAGTGAATACACAAACTTCACAGAATCACCAGACGCTGGTCACCGTATCTGTCAAAGTTGGAAAATTCACTCATCCATCTCCAGTTTTATTCACTTCAAACTATCTTTTCGCCTGTGCAGCTCTGTTTTTTTTTTTTTTTTTTGCCATAAGCAAAAGAGTCACCGCAAAGGAAATGAAAAGCTTCACAGTCAAGAAAAACAAAACTGTGCTTAAACTGCAGAATTGATGATAAAGAGTTACGTTACACAGCTGCGTTTGAATTCGTGGTGTAAACAAACTGCACATGCTTTCAAACGTCTTTGCGGTGCAATCAGAACGTTTCTTTTTACGGACGGCGGCTGCAACAACATCTAAATCACCCTGTACAATCTCTGGAGCCCAAACAAATCACATGACCAGTCGTGACATCGCTCAAAGCATCAGTACCATTCATACTTGTTTACTGTGTGCTTTGTTTCCTTTTTTTTTCAAATTAATTGCTTTCAAAAGACAAGTGAAGGGAGGTGGAGGTGGTCTGAGCTTGTGGCGGTGCAAGTGCGCTCACACAGAGATCAGTGTCTCAGCGGTAAATATAAAATGAAGCTACACGTTGGTGCCATCACATTTGTAATATGAACACCTGTTCAAACGTTTATTTCACTGTTATCATCAGTTGTTACTTCGTCATAACTCTAATCTGCCACACAGTTTTTTACAGATCTCCCTTAAACATATTTCAGTCATGTATTGATTACATATTACGCACCACTAATTTGTTCTGTTAATTATTTCACCTTATCCAGTTTGATTACTATTTCAATTGCTGCTTTAACGTTTATCTGTTATTTTAATGGTACCTACAGAGACTATTGTTAATATCTAACTAGTCCTCCTGGAAACATTTATTCATTATACCTTAAGATTGTTATCTTTTCACCGACTTTTGATCAACTACATCAATATATTTTATTGAACTGACTGTTAGTTTTGTCTGTTCGGCACAAAATGCATTTGTTTAGGAGTATCTGTTGCCACCATTCACAGGTTAATATAACTATAAATTAACTGCTTCAGATGTTATTCCTCACAGATGTCTGTTTTAACGCCTCAGTTTACACCTTTAACAAGTCGAGCTCAGATACGCAGTTTAAGACTTTTTTCTATTACCAATATAATGTCAGTGGTCAAACCCATGCTGCTAAATTCATAGGAAATTATTTTTTTTGTTTTTGTTTTACTAACTCAGCAAGTGCAGATGGACAGCCTTCGGCACAGCCAATCCTCAAGATTGCTGATGTTTTGTGTTGTTGATGTCTTGTTGTGCACTCACTCTGTCTGCAGGCGTGAAAGAGAATTCACCAACAACTTGCAAAGACTGTTACCTTTTTTTAAAATTAAAACTATAGTTGCACATGTTGTGCAAAATTTAAGCTGTCATATAAACCACCAAGCTCATTTCCAGTCAGGCGCTTTAATGTTGATTTGAGCTTTGGAGCAAAAGATGCTGGAGAACGTTTTTCTTTTTTTCTTTTTTTTTCATGAAATAAAGCTTAAATGCAAAATTCAACACGTGCCTACACCACTTTAACCTCTTTAAGATTATTCATGGTTTTAGCCACAAAAACTCTGTTTGAAACCATTTATGAAAAAACATGGTTTTTAAAGGCTCCAGCAAAATACGTTAATTCCCAATTAATCTACGGCTTTTTCTATAATTTTCTCGGCACAAGGTTTGCAGTATGAGAAGTGTAAATCTTCAGGGTAAAAAAAATGGCAGTTAAAAAAGAAAAAAAAAACAAACAAACAGTGCAGACAGAAGGGAACCATGAACGCTGGGCTACCACCCAGGTCTCATGGATATGGGGAAGTTATGACTAAACTGGGAATAGGAAGAAGGCTTTTACCTTATATCATGTTTGTCATGATCACACATCCTGATTTGTTCGTTTTGGGAAGCAAGTATCAGATCACGCTGTGCTGCACACAACAAAGCGGGTCCCCTAAAAAACCAACCTGATGTAGACCGACTCTTCAGGTTACAGGAAAGAGGACAGCTGCTGCAGAGACCAGAGAGTACTAAAAAGAATAACTAACAGATGTAAAGCTTAAGCTTTAGCCAATATAATAAGGGTCTAAAATAAATGCAACATGCTACATTGACAGTGATCAATTATAGCTGGAGGCAGCAAAACAGAAGCGTCAGTTCTGCAGCGTGGAAACGCATCGAGCCTGCTGGAAGTTCCTGTTACTGCCTGCTGTTGCTCTCATAGCCTGAAAATAGCCTTGAGTGTTAAGTAGTGGAACCACATGCGCCAAACCACGCCAGCAACACATTCAGCACAGCCAGCACGGTCACTAAATACAGAAGGCTTTCCCCTTTATACATGAAACATTAAAAAAAAATTTAAAAAAATAACCATGTTTCTGGGAACTAGACAGCTCAGTGTCCTTTTCAGTCTCATGTCTCCAAAACGGTAAAGTCTCTTTCTCGATCTGTCACTGAAAGTGAAAGAGAAATCCTTTCACTGGGAAGGTCACCTCGCAGCCTTGTGACTCTAACTGAGCATGGCTCCGTGTTTGTTTCCTCTCCAGGTCACGCATTGAAATTATTATTATTTTCTTCTCTTCGCTATCAAATCAACAGGACAGTTTGCAGTTTTATACGTGCAACTGCAGTACGGTGATGACGATCCCAAGCTGTGAAGACATATTTGCAACAGGAAGCAACCAAGGTTTTGAGGTTTTGAGTTTTCGATACTTTGAGGTCCCATGTCCCACATATAGTCCCTCAGCTATTTGTCTTTTTTTTTTTTTCTAAAGAGAACTGAGCAGCACATGATCCTGGGCGATAATTATAACTTATTTGGGCTTTTATCACAGAAGCAGCGCTGCATAGATGTAGCAGATACTTGCACTTCCCTTCTTTCACTCTGTCCCTGTGAACACACACACATGCACACATGCACGCACGCACACACACGCACGCACACACTCGAGTGGAGGGAATCAACAGAAACTCACACGAACAACCAGCTGTGCCCTCTTCATAAGCTGCCAGTGAAAGTCAAACATTTAAACAGTCTGCTTTTTGACTATTTCAAGTTTTTTAACTTGACTGAATAAAACAGGACACACACTTATTCCCTTTCTGACAGCTCAACAACAGTCAAATCAAAGATGGAGCTTTTTGTGAGCGAGCGTGTGTGTGTGTGTGTGTGTGTGTGTGTGTGTGTGCGTGTGTGTGTGTGTGCAGGTGTGTGGCCCATGTGGTGCAGTGATGTGCTGATCTCTGAGCTTGGCCCTGTTCCTCAGCTCTTTATCTCCAGGAGTGTTGAAACTGTCTGATGGCAAGTTCTTCTTAGGAAACTCTTACACATCCTATTTCAGCTTCCTCTCACATTTTATTTTTGACTGCGTGCTGCTAATCTTTGCCGTTATCTGGATAGGTGGAAGAACACTGATAGGATGGTGAAAATTAAACTTTGTCTATTTTTTTTTTTTTTGTCACGATGAATGCAATCGTTTTCCATTTTAACCTCAAAAAGTCCCCTTACATAGATAGTCTACATTGAGTGTAAAGTAAATCCAATTCTTTTTCTGCTGCTGGCATAAAACATGAAAAAAAAAAAGAAAAAAGGATCTCCTAAATGGCCGATGTTTACCAGCCACCCATGTTGAGAGTTGAGATAAAAACAACGATGGTAATGTCAGTCCCAGCAGCTTGATTCATCCTCCTTTTCACCATCATATTCCCTGGCTTGCTGTTCACAAGCTCGAATCAAGGCCACATTAGCTATTCCTTAAGATTCAGTTTATTAATGACATGCCATGGATCAAAGACCTGTTTTTATACCTTTCCTGCCAATGACCTAAATGTGCTTCTTTGCAGCTTTAAATTCATTTTTCCAAGAGATTTGAAACAGCAAATACCTCCCACTGGATGCGCAAGGATTAAGTTATATAAATGTTTTTTTTATATTTAGATAAGCTATGCTTTTGATCCTGACATTTTCAAGTAAGTGATCTGATTTGGATGGTAATGGGACAAATGTTGGGAAAAGGCGCTGCATTGGGGTTTAGGCTTCTCTTGGATTGCTGCTTCATGGGACGCTCTCATTTTAAGGCCGCGATCACGCACTTATATGCGCTTGCTTTTTAATTGACGTGAGCCTGAGTGAACGTCTGACTGGCTGTGGGTGCGTTTGGTGAGAAGCTGCCTCGTACCTTTGTCCCCCCGGTTATTCTGCTGGTGGGCGGAGCTGGCTGACAGGTCCTCGGGGACAGCCATGGGCTCCTCTGTTTCCTCAGATGCTTCGTTGGTGGGGGGGCTGTCCCTGCCTGGAGACAGACACACCACCAAACACCCATCACTCACCCAGCAACCCCCTCGACATGACTCATTCAGCAAAAGCAAAATTACTTCGGGGTGCTGTGAGGGGCTGTTTGTGGGGCTATTGTATCTACTTTGTGCATTCTGGGGCTCAATCATGCAGTATGTGAGCTTTTACCTGGCATCTGGGCCATTTCCTGGGCCTCCTCTGTCTCCATGCGGTGCAAGTACTCTAATGGGAGAGAGATGGAGATGTAGATGCGTATAAGTTTAATCAAGTGCAGGCAGAGGAAACAGCATTATAAAAAGCTTGAGTGGAGTAAAGGGTGTACTTCTCAATGTGACTCCTTCACCTTTGTGAGATAACTCCTGTCACAGCTGCAGTCACACCACTGTCCCCCACATTACATTACAAAGAATTACAGACATTTTCATTACTAGTCTGACAGAGAGGCTGAGCTAGGAGAGTGGCCCGGCTCCCGCTGCTAGAGCAGGGTTGCCGGGAATGGGCTTTCAGACCACATTTGTTATTTATTGTTAATTTCCTGCCACATAATCATCCAAAAATGCAAACTGACTGCCGCAAAATTAAGCAGAAAATTAACTGGCCCCAGGGTCAACGAGGATGCGGGCGTTTGCCGTGCCCAGCTGATCGACGCTCGTGTTCTCTCTAATTTACTGAGCATGCATCGCTGCGCCCGCGGCCTGAGCTCAGACACATACAATCAGAAACAAAGGGAGGGAGGGGACGAGGAGGAAAAGGCGAGGAGATCTCGAGGCGGAGAGGTAGGTAGCTGCAAGAGGGCCAGGAGTCAGAGGAGCAAATGCAACAGGAAGGAGCATTAAAAGAGAGTGAGAACAGCAAGCTGAAGGACAGAGAAGTTCTCTTTATTTATTATTTTCAAGCAAGATGAGGCAGTGCAGTCCAGAAGAGATCCTCTGGCCAGGGCTGAATATCTAAGGAGTCACCAATGCTTGTGGCCCCATTAATAATGGATGGCCCTCAAGCCTGCAGCAGATGGGCCCGACAGCCTCAGCCCCAGCTCCGCCACTTCAAGAAGCCCATGGTGGGGCCGCTGCCCAGTCCAGGCAGCCACACAGGGAGAAGTGAAGCTCCCGAAAATAGCGAAACAAGCCCAAGGGAGAAGGGGAACCTAGGCCTTCCTGTTTTACTGACAGATGGCTCCACACATTTGGAACAAATAGTGGGAAGCGACCAGGCCGCTCTGTCGCAACACACAGTTTTCAGCGGAGTCAAGTCAGGAGCCTGACGGCCCACAGACAGCCAGGATGCAAGCGTGAGGAAGAGGGAGGGACGAAGAAGCAGTTGAGGGGGGGCAAAGGTCACTGGTGCAGATGATTTGTTTAGCGCAGCACTGAGTGTTGCGTGTTGCTGTGCCACTGCTGCTCAGCATCTGGAGTTTGCAGGTTGAAGGAGATGTACTCTCCTCTTGTTTTTTTTGTGTCTTGTTTTCTGGGGGGTGGGGGTGCTTAACTAAATACAAATAATAAAAAGATTTCCTACTTTCTACCAGAATTCCCTTGAGTAGGCATGTGGAAAGTAAGGTGCAAGTAGAATATTGAGGAAGTATCTTCTCTGTTCATAGTGCTTCTATTTTCAATGTATTTTTACATACGCTGTCTTGTTTTAAATACTCCTACCTTTTATTTCTGCCTCAACTTTCAAACCCTTAAGCTGAAGTATTAAGTGTCATTTCAAACTTTCAAACTCATTCAAAAAGCCCCAATGATTTCATTCATAAACTAAAGTAAAGCGTCAGCGTGTGTCTGCTAAAACGTGTTCGGGGATACAAAGTGGGGGCAAGTGGAATCTTTCAGCCAGTGAAGTGGAAGTCACAGAGAAGACTTCTGACACCGAACGCTGGGGAACTGGAACAGTTTGGGTACGTCAAGTGGGGAGATGCAGGAAGAGGCTTGTGGGTTGACAGAATTCTCGGTCCTCCTCCTGCGTGTTTTTGTGCATGTTTGGTGGCGGCGCACTGGTGGGGGAGGTGGAGGGGGTAGAGGCGTCTGCTCAGAGCGAGGTGCAGCAAAGCTACACCAGGGAGCAGGGTGGAGATGAGAAACAATGAAACCGTTAACAGATACTGAGGACCACGCCAACAAAGTCTGGATACTCAGGAGAAAGCTGCATGAGTAACTCCGTAGAGGTAACAGTCTGAGAAAAAGGTTTTAAAATACCATGAGAGTTCAAGTTTGACCTTTGTGGCTTCAGCACCTTTTTTTCTGTCTTTAATGGAGTCATAAAATTAAAATAATATATATATATGTTCATTTTTAAGGCAAGTGGATTCTAAAACGTTTAAAGACTTAAAGGGGCTGATGACATGAAGCATACCTCAACTGTATATCTCATATCCTCTACTAAAAGCTTCCACTTCTGGAAGTTTCTAAGTAAAACTCAGAAGGGATTAATGAAAATATCTGAATTAATAGTTTTCACTCCCTGTGGGTGAGAAGTAATGAAGCTGTGGTTGCCTTCTTATTAATCACTAGAAAACGAGATCACTGCAGAGCAACCTGGTGCATGGTCACCTTTGTTCATATGCACATGGAGATTCTCATCAGTAATTCATGAAATGTATGGGTGGAAGTGGGTAGATAGTGTTAGCAGATGTGTTCTGGGAGCCCATGGAGGGGGTGAGGGGAGAGTTAAGGTGCGCTGAGGAGAAGTTTCCTTCATTTGCATCTGACACACTTCACTAGTCTGCTATTCAGACAGTACAATCATTTTAATAACTGTCTGTCTTCCTACACCCCTCCCCCCAACACACACGCACATGCACGCACACTTCTGTTTCTACTGACAAGAAAGATGATGTATCTGCGGATCAGCAGCACTTTCTGGACTTCTTCTTCCAAATTAGCTATGAAATAAAACGTCCTATTTTTCTCAGGTCTTATGTTTTATTCGCGGATTTTAGTAAATGTTAGTTTTACTACGCTTTTTTGACAAGTGTCAGATTTGGTTCATAATTGTTAATTATGATTTGAGTCAAATTAAATAAACCGAAGGTTACTTATAATTAATTTCCTTTAATATAATTTATGTTTTAAACACATGGAGAAATCATCTAATTAAATTACAAACAATAAAGAAATGTTTGTGCGTCAGTTAAAGATGAAAATAAATGTAAGATAGGTTTCCGACTTTTTGTTTCACCTCACAATTTAACGAAATGAGAATAAATGCCTGCAACAATTTTTAATTCTACCAAAAAACAAGAGAGACATAAAATATATGGTGTATTTTATTGGACTTGTGAAAGTTGTTGTGTACGCTCGCTGCTCAGCCGTTGGGTTCAACTTTCCACTTCAGTGACTGTCGTTTCATCAGTCCTGACTGCATTTCTTAATTTTTCCTTCACAATTCAGATGTGTAATAAAAAAAAAGAAAGAAAAAAAAGAAATTGTGGCTCGATTGCGAGCAGGTAAGCAACAATCTGGAGATATACGAAACTAGATGTATCGATTGTAGATTTTGGCATATAGAGGCGCGTCTGCTCCGTGCGTACTGATTTCCTGTTTAAGCAGCGCCGACAGTCTATTTTACACATACCATGCTTTTCGGCCCACGACAAAATTTCTGTCTGAATTTAAAAATGTTTTTCCTAAAAAATAAATATTTTTACGTTTTTGTTAAAATTCCTGTACAGAAGGACGACCTGAAGTTCTCAGAGTGCGGGCATCTGTTGCAACAGGTGCCAGAACAGGAAGGCAAAAAAAAGTTAAACGCTTTTCAAATTAATTCAAAATACGTCATAAAACTGAAATGTAACATTAATATTAGCTTTGTGTGTATTGTTGTATAAATGAAAATTATTTATATATGCATTTATCCATATTTTTTCCTAAAGAAAAAGACACGCGGAAAAAGGAAAGATTTCCACTATTTCCTTAAAATTACTGTCTGTAGAATCAAACAACACAGGAAAATTAGCCGATTTCTCTGCCTCAAATTCTTAAATCTTTCCCTTTTAGTCAATCCCTTACAACAATGTCCTATACGCAGAACAAGACGCGCACCTAACGGGATCAGGCGCGCCGCACCTGCATCGAAATTGTGAGGAAAGACTTTTCCAGTCAGGTGCAAATAGTTCCTAAAAACCTCTAGAGCAAACGCGCTCACTTTTCAAGTCTTAACCTACTGCCTTTGAGGTTAATGTGGAGCTGTGGCGCGGTGGAAGTCTCTTTACCTGCTATTCCTTGAGTTTGCAGTATGAAGTTCTTCCAACTCTCCCCGGCTCCATGTGCAGAAGGTCGCAGCGCCGCGGCGGCCCCATGGAGCTGCGCCCTGAGTCCCTCCCCTCTCCACTGCACTTCCTCGTTCCAGCCCAGCATGACTATGTCTCTGAGCTCGGCTGTGGCATTTTGCTTGCTTTTATCCACAGTCTGCAGCGGGGAGTCGGGCCACCGAACCCTTGGCACTTGCTTTGTGCCGTGCCAATAAAAGCTAACACCCAGTAGACCATCACTGGCAGCCATGCATGAGATGGGATGAGGCGAGCGAGTAGAGTGGACCATTCATTGTTTATTTATTTCATTCACACCAAGGAAGCTGAAGATGGTGGAGGAGGGGGGCAGAGTCCTCACTTGCACATCGGACAGCTCCCCTTCTGTCACCTGTTCTGGTGCTGAAGTAGTCCATGAAATTAACTCATGTGCTTTCTTTTCCATGTAATGAACGTTTTTAGCTATTTTCACATTTTAAGTTTCAACATTTGAAACTTTAAAATTTGAATGTACTCTTTCTAGCTGGTTTTCTACCAATGAACCAAATCATTTTCTTCTTTCACTATCCAACATTTCACTTTCTTTTTTTTCTTAATTATTTCGTAACATGTGCATTCTCATAACCTTCTTCATTCTTTATGAGTGCAATGTCCAACCCCCAGTCTTGGAGAGTAGAAATGCAACCATTTGCTGAAATGTGGGTTTTCCTCTGGTTTTCTGCAGAGGAGTACTATAACCAACATTGAGCCGCTGGCTCCACACTCGTTGGCGTTCTTTTTGTAGTGGAGGATGTCATTACAGTAACTTATGAAGAAATTTTACCACAAAGTTCATCTGTAATATTAACACTGCTATGATAATGTAAAACTGAGATAGAAATACAGGTATAAAGCTTTTTTTACTTTCAGCTTCCTGTCTGTATATAATAATCTATTGCTTCCCTTTGAGCCATCACTTCTACAAAATAGACAAAATACAATTATTTATCATAGTGGCATCTTGCAATTATTTTATAGATCTTTCTGAAATGTGAACATGCTGCATTTCATTTATTTTCTGAGACGACGTTTTTGTTAATTCCAGAGAGTCTGCTCATATGTGGTATGAACGTGCTTAAAGAAATCAAAATTGTGAATTATTATTATTGATGAAAATTACGAACAGTCAGTTGCACTTGATAGTTTAACTGCAAAAAAAACAAATTAAACACCTTATGTTATTGTAAACATGAATTCCCACTAGAGTTAGTGCCATTGGAATATAATTTCTCAAATTATTATATTTGAACTTGAAGATTCAGTGCTGAGATCATATTTTATAACAGGCGCTGACATGCACACATCACATAATAAAAACCCTACTGCACCTACTACTATAGTAGGTCTCTAGTAGTAGGTAACCTACTACTAGAGACCTACTACAAATGAGTTTCTATTTGTGACGGTTTTTCCCAGTATCCCACCAACATATGGCCCCAAAAAACGCTCTTATCTCAGGAGAGGCCGTGTGCGCTGGATTGCTGAGTCACCTTTGGTGGGAGGTTGCCCTTATCTCCTGAGAAGCACAACATTCAGGCAGTTGGTTGCAAAAGGAGGAACTTTGAGCAGGAGCACTGCAGCCCGCCATGTCTTCATGGCCATAATATGGATTGCTGCAACGTTTGCTGACTTCCCCAAAGCCTCACAGCATGCATTGCTTTGTCTGAGGGATCACTTTTCTGAGACTTGCAGGTGGGAGAAAAAGCTGCCACAAGGACTGACTGATAGCTGGGAGCAATGTTTCTCACTGAGTTGTGACTCAGAGCTGGTAATGAAGGATGACCAATAATGACTTTGACCTTCTGTGACCCATGAGAAACTCTCCCGCTCAGTGACAGAGCAACTTCCCTCACTGTGATGTAAAGGACAATGATTCAGTTAAGTATTGTTTTAGAGAAGTTTCTGCATAACTGGGATCAATAATTTCCCCAACATTCGAGTAGCTTTACAAAATGTGAAAAAAAAAAAATGTTATATCTTATGGGAACATCCATGGATGCCAGAGTTTTATTAGTTTATAAAATCCTGCAACATTTAAAATAACATATATATATTTGGACCAATCAAACCTCTGGCAACCCTCCGCTCCCTCACCTCAGCCTCAAAAAAGCCAAGTTGCTGTAATTAATATCATTGCCTTACGAGTCCCAAAACATCATCAGGTAGTGTAGCCGCTTGACTAGAGAACAATAGGCTCGGGATGGTTCTTATTTCATGGATCTTTAAGCAGTATTCACTGCTTCACATTTGGAAGCATGAGCAGCATGTAACCCTTAATTGGTTTCAACACCTTAATAAGTCAAAGACATTCAAGACTGATAATCACATTAAATAGGCCAATTTATCTAAAAAGTCAATTGCAAACTGAAAACTCTCTTTCTTTAGGAATGCATTATGCTGTGAGGATGTCAGAGTAAATTAAATTTCCTTCTGCACACTAAAGCATCAATTTCCTTATGGTAATTATCTGCTGGAATAGACGTGTCACTAGAAGGAGTCAGGCATGCTTGACATTTAGCCTTTTTATGGAGAGGCGATGAGTAAAAATTAAGATGAGGAAACACAAATTAATCTCCAGCTCGGGCGGCCACTGAGAGATCCTGAAGGATAGTGGCTGAATCAATCATGATGTTTGTGAGGCTGTTTTGAAAAGGAGTCAGTGATGAGATTCAGACCACAGTCTGGAAAATCTGAAGAAGAGGAGAAACTTTCTCAGCAAATAGAGTTATGATTGCTCTGAGAGGTCTTAGTCAGTGTTAGTGATCAGCAAAGATAGAGACTTGGGCGCTATACTTGCTTTTGAGACTATTATTTAGTGAGACACAAGATAGCATAAAAGCAAATTTAATATCTCTATACTTAATAGGAAGAACCAGCCGATTGTTTTAATTTTGCATACATAGTAAAAAAAAGGACGTGAAGACAGTTTGGTTGGTGAAGAAAATCACACTTTTAAATGGTAATGAATGAGCTTTAACGGTACTGGTGTTGATCCGTCATCTTCCAGCTCACGTTAATCTAAAATACTTATATAAAGAGTCGATTCTGACAACCCAGAAAGGACGAGGGTCACACCATATATTCATTCAATCAGCACCAGAACCAGAGACGGAAGACGCTCGCCAGGTGTCTGTTGGTGTGCTGTTTCTGCTGGTACGTGAGCGCGCCGGGTCGGACGTGTACTGACGGACAGTTAAGGCCGGCGACCGGAGGAATCCCCCGTCGTTTGAAAACTCTGATAACATTGCACTTGAGCAACCAGACCATTCGGATTAGGACACAGCTGTGCAAATCCAGCTGTAGTTGCATTAGAAACCACCTCCTTGTGTGGTTTTTCATCTGTTTTGGAAAATTCTCATTTTAGGTGGTTTTCGGTTGCTCAGACTATCAGCAAAATCAGTGTAGATACAACGTGACGATGCTAAAGTCAGAGCTGGGCTGGGCTGAACGTAACAGGAACACCCAGGAATCAAGACCGTGATGACGACAGGATAAATCCTAACAAGCTTCTAGTCGGTGTTGGTATGAACCCTGACTGTTGAAGATCCATTAATGTAGCATTTTTTCTTTAACTCAGAAGTGTTGGTAATAACATACTTTTCAGCATAGAGGTGTAAAATTATTAAATAAGAATGATAAAATCATTCAGCTGTCAGCAAGTGGTTTCAGCATTTGTTGTTTTGAAGCTTTGAGTTTAACCTTTGACTGTAACCATCTTGGTTTTCTTTGGATCAAGAAAATAGTTGGAAAAGAGGAAGCGCTACAAACTGATGCTTTGTAAACTGGTTGGAAGAAAAAGTGCACGTTTTTGGGTACAAATACCTGATGAATGAAGGAATTACTTTTGTGAGAACCGCCAGTACCCAGGTCGGAGTAAATCTACTCACTGACACCATAATGACTCACTTCAAGGGAAAAATCTGTGTATTTAGAAAGGAAATCTAAGGTGTGTCACAAGAAAACATGCAATGAGTTAATTTATCGCTGTGTCCAAAAATGTAGCCGTGTCAAGATTTAGGGCACAAAATCATGAACATGGCAGCGTTTCAGGAGGCGGTTCTGTTTTTGTCGGACAGCGTGAGCTCAAGGATCCATCAATATTTCTCGTGTGGTTTTTGAACCGTCACTTTGAGGCGTTGTGTTTCGCAGCAAACTGTACTTCCTGTTTTTATTTTTAAAATGGATTTTCCTTGTGCACCTCAGTAAGTTTTACCTTCTGTTTTTAGTTATACCACCTGTGTTTAGTTGCCTCAATACTCCCACAGCCATGTCTCATGGGTTGATTGCTTCCCTGCCACCCCACAGACTCCCTGGTTCTCTCTGTTCATCGCCTGAACATCTTCTTCCTCAACCAAAGGTTCACATTTCTGCTGGATTTGCCAGTTGATTATCCTCCCTTGCAGTGTCCTTGTTTTTTATCAATAAGAGGTGGTTTTATCATCCACCCTCTCCACTCCAAGAGAGTCTGCCATGACAATATCAAACCATGTAAGTGCTAAACAAGTGAATTTTTCTGTCTCAAACAATGTACATCAATTCTAACCCTAATAACATGTTTGTAACTCCAAAATATATCCATTCATGACAGATGTAGAAAAAGGACAATTGTGAATGGGAGTGAAATATAAAAGTTAAAAGGAAGTGGAGAAGGTTGAGTGAAGTGAACTCGATCCAGTCGTGGTGCTTGGATGAGTAACACCAGCTTCTTCCTGAGACATGAAAGGAAGAGGGTGATGACGAACGGTGAACGCCATCAGACTGAATGTTTAAGTCACCAATCTGCACCAATGCAGAAGTATGAAAGCTGTGTCTTTGAGGTTTTATTGTAAAATTAGTAAGGACATTGGGAATTTCTTTTTTTGGGTGAAATTTCAAGGTTTTGTGTATTGGACCAAAACAGCTGCTGCATATTCTTATGTAAGACCGTAAAGGAAAGGCCTGCTGAGGGCTTTTTTCAGACTCAGGTCCTGGACTGGAGCGTTTTAGTCTGATGTACTGTAGGCGTGGAAGAAACTTCCACTGAAAGATGAGAAATCCTGTTTTAAACATGTCAAACTTTCCAAGTAGGAGGATGTGTGAACCCACCAGCTTCATTGTGAGGGCTGCACGTGGCATACAAACACAGGAGTTAGACAGCTCTTCATTTTCAGTCTTTGTAACACCCCCCCACCCCCCCCACGCCCCTGAAAAAAAGAAAAACATTTATTGGAAACATGCACCAACAGCTTACTATTCCTGTTTCTACAACAAATGAGTATGCAGTTGACATGGTTGCTGGGGAGGATTAAAGTTGCTTAAAGCGACCTCTGATGGAACTGCTGTCTAGTAGCAAAATCCGAGTAGGAAGTGATGTAATGAATTCATTTTAAGATAAGTAAGGCATTGTAGCTGATCACGATATTTCTCTTCATTAGGTGAACTCACAGTGACAGGTTGTCAATGAAAGATGGTACGAAGCTACATAACTGTAGAAAGCATCTAATCAAATTTCTTTGACCTTTACAAGAGAGTGCACGAGACCAAGAGAAAAAATAGGAGTGAGAATATTTAAGCCTGTCATTTCCAATTTTAGCCATTCTTAAAAATCTCATTTTTAAACCACAGCTTCATAGAAGTACAATACAAAATACTCAAGTTCCCTGTTATTGACGGTTAATTCGAGATCATTCAGATGCTTTCATTAGTGATCACACCCTAAACCCTGAATCCTCTCAAAATCATCAATGTGTGCAAGCGTAAATCCTTGTTGAATGTAAATCTAAACAAACTACAGAAGAAGAGAAACAGGAAAACCAGCTCATCCCTATTTCCTGTGTAAGCGTGAAGAAGCACAAACCACAGACGTAAAGATATTGCTGGCAGGCACTTCATAATAATGTCAATTTGAGTTACAGCTACAGAAAACAAATACCTCACAACAATGTGTGTTTTGCAGACTGAATTCAACACTGAGAAAATTAGCCTGAATACTAAAATATTAACCACATAAGCACCGTAGCAACATGCCTGCTATAGTTTTTTTATACCAGTTAATATGTAATGTTGGTGTAGAATATCCTTTCTTTACATAATATATTCCCCTTTTGTCCCTCTCTTTGCCCTTCATGACACACACACACTAATCCACACACATAACCTACGACTGAGCGAGTCAGTAAGAGAGCAAATCTTTAAGAGCACAATGCAGAATCTCACTACCGAGTGTAAGAAAACCACTCATCTAAATCAGGGAAATTATGATAATGTGGCATCTCATTATTCTCCAACTCAGTCTGAATCAGTCACTGACATCACATCATTATAGACGTATTCATATAAACAGATTGGATGGCATAAATAGGAAGCTCACACCGTCAAAACTTTCTCATCTGCAGACTCTAATGCCTCTCCGAGTGTTTGCCTGTGAGATGGGATGCGCGGGTCTCTGGAAAGGGTTGCGGGGTGTCACAGTGGTCACCATTCGGGACAGAGGAGCCGCATGGCCAAACACGCAGCCCTCAGGTTCTGGGACCGCTCTGTGGAAAAGTGCAGTTAGAATCATTTTAGTGGACCATTAAGCCGAAGATGAGTTCAAGTTAAGTAAAAATTCAAAAACCCCATAGTCACTAGTGTAATGAGCAATCTTTGGCACAAGCAAAAAAAAACAACAACCCAGGGACGTCTGACCGTTGCAGCAGACAGTTAATCAATCCAAGCACTTGTGTTTTTTTCTGTTTTGGGGAAAAACTATTGGAGGCCAGCCTAATCATCAGAGGAAACAGATCTCAGGGGGGCGTCAGGCACCAGGAAAATGGATCTGGGTTGTGAAAAACCACTGTTACCACGAGCTGCTCTGGATTCAGCCATCTGGAGATGCCTGCTCCAAAAGCCGGTAAAGTTCGCTAAAATGGGGCCCAGCTAGGAAACAGGTTTACACCTCCTTAACAGACAGCCAGCGCTCCCAGACAGGAGCGATGCCTGCACTTTTCACACGTATAAACTGATATTAAAGACTTTTCCAAAAATAAAACACAGTTGTGTTTAATGAATTCATTCATTCAATGTAAGCTTGGAGATATTGGTAAAATCAAATTAAACTTCTTGCCATTTTCCCTCCAGTTTTCTCACACTTCCAGTTTCTGACCTGTCTCTCTAAAAATATGACATTCACTGTTTTAACCACTCCTTTTTTTAAAACGAAAAACATTTCCAATTACTGCAGCCTTTACCGACTGAGCATTAACTTGCATTTCACCCACCCAATCATGCAGAAAAATACGTTTTTTTTTAGCAAAAGCACATGCCTGCATGGGTGTATACACACTACCACCACAAAAAAGAAAAAGATTGATAAAATGCAAGTCTGAAAACAATGCACAGCAGGGTAAGTAAGAAAGTAAGTAAGTAAGAAAAAAAACTTGTTTCAAGTAAACTAGAAGATTATTTTAGGTTATTTTGCTGAATTTAAGAATGATAGTAAAGAGAGTATTTTCTTACCCCAGGGACAAAGATATTTCAGCTTAAAATAAAATAATTTGGGGTTTTATGTTTATTTCTAGAGAGGCTGTGTTTGCAGTGTGAAACAAAAAGAACAGATCTCATGTATTTTTTAAGCTTTGAAGGTTTTTCTTTTAATGCTATTACAGCTTAGGTGCAATTGTGCACCTCAGATCTCATTCATGTTGCTTGTATCAACAAAGTTCATGCTACAGCACGTAGCTGGGTCAGCTGTGATGTCAGACACCTGTCCCACGTAGTGCAGGACGGCGAGGCAGGTTTTACTCTGTAAATAGACCTAGTCTCTCCTAAAAGTTTCACTTTTTCTTTTCTCTCAGTAATCAAAATAAAACACAATCTTCTTTCCCTTTCTCTACAATGTTGGCATCGCTGATGATTGCTCTTAGTTGCAGTTCATTTCAAAGCAACAGCACTGAAACGGAGTCCAGTGTCAGTGTGGTGGAGCCAGAGTACGGCCTCATGTTGCCCCCCAGTGGAAATCTGTAAAAAAATTCTTCCTTGATATGTGCAACTTTTAATGCTGTGTAAAGTGAATGTATACTGAGAATAGGAACAGTGGACTTGGAGGCTAATCCCACAGTGCAACAGTGGATTTCTCACCCACAGACGGCAGGACCAGCAGCTACGCCACGGTTGGCTGAGGCGGCGTTGCCTGTGTAGCCGGGGATGGTGGTTCGGCTGGCACAACAAACACAGGTCTCTTATACCAGGCTGGACACCATCATATTAGAGGAATTTCTCTACGAGAGGCGTGCGTCTCACCAGCCTGTGGGTGTGTACGGAGGTATGACGCTCCTCCTCAGCGTCAGAGGGCGAAAGTCTTCATCCATGTTGTCAATATTGTCCATGTTCTCAGAGCCAATTTTACCACTGTGAAAATAAGAGAACTCGTGTTAAAAAGACCACCGTTAACCCCATTCTGCACTGTGCAAATGTTAAAGGTACTAACCATAAACTGAGCTTTTACAATAATACCTTTCAGTTTTTAATCTGACGACATCATACAAAGTACAAGGAGCAGAAAAACTGAATCAAACCAACATCTAAACTGACATCATTTGCTGTACAGGGGTTCTGAGGACGCCGCTGCAGACTTCTTGGAGAGCTCACCTGTCCAGCTCATCTGTGGATTCGTTTTTTTTACACTGAAAGATTTGGGAGTGATCTAACAGGTCATATCACTATTTTTAATTTTATTTTACTTACAGTTGTATTTGTAAGACTTTTTAAAAGCGTCTGACATGTGCACTCACGTGTAGAGAGGGATTTGGCCCGATCTGGAGTAGACACTCCCACTGAAAATAAAAAGGAAGTGATGCTTCTTTAAAACTCACTGGGACAGAGGTTCACGTTAGACTGTTTGTTGAAAACTTACAATGAAATGGGTTTCTTGGGGTCGTTACTCGATCGAAGCTGTCGTCTGCTCCACTCAGCACCTACAGACTTGCAGCAGACAGTATCAATAGAAGCGATTTAGCAGAATTTATCAAGTCCAACTCAATCAAACTAACTCAGAGACAGATGTGGCGATCTTAAAGTGGAGCGTCTTGAAATGTTGGATGTGTCACGCGTTAACATAGCTGACACATTCAACAGTCAAGTCTTGCTGGAAAAAAATAATTACAAGAACAGAAGTTGGAGATAGACCTTATAAACAAAATTGGCATCCATGTGCTTCAAAACAGTGACTCAATACATCCAGCACCGATAACAAGACCAGGATCAATCCAGCACCAGAGCTCCCTGACATCACTGCCAAGCTTTTGATAATCTGAGTTTTGTTTGAAGTTATTTAGCTGGTTCTTTGTGGCTGTTTCATGAGATTTGATGGCAAACAGAGACATATAGAAGAGTCTTTATGTTTACATCGGGGTGGTGGTGGTGATGGTGGGGGTGGTGAAGCAAAGCAAACAAGGACTGTGTGCTGGTCCAGACAGTCAGTCATCCAGCTCATGATAACCCTTAAAAGCTTGAACAAAAGACAAAAATCTTCAAGAACCAATAAACAAGCCCCCTTACTTTCTAATCAAGCTTTTTAGGATAAACAAAAAAAGTGCTACTTTATTATGTAATAATCACCTTGCAGCAAATACAAAATGTAAGCAAGTTTATTCATAGGAGTTGTGCTTTAGAACTATATATACACTAATTATATCAAATTACCCTCTTGAAAACAAACCACTGTTTCATTTTAATTAGTCCTTTGTCAACTGTTCTGTTTTTCAGTGTTATTTCAGCCCTTATTCTTGAAAAAAAAATAGTTAAAAGATCTCATTTCAAAATCAGCAGTGGGAAAACATGACATCTGCTCTCCATGGCTCACCTGCCACAGCTGAGGCCCGCTGTTGTAGCGCCTGGACGAGGGACGCTCACTCATCGGGTCAGCCGTTATATCCAGGGTTGTCTCCGGCGCCTTTAAACGGCGGGGTAACTTTGCATCCCAGTTGACCTCCTCATAACTCCTGTGAAGGAAGCAGGTGAAATAGGTGATCTGGCCACTTAAAAAGCAAATGTAATGCCTTCAGTGGAACTGATTACCTTTACCCACCAAATCATCATATCATATCATTAGTTGCTCCCTAACATATTAGACAGCTTTCTGAATGATTCTATCTGAATCATTTGCGTGATTTCATTGAGCCGCGACTGTGTTCTGACCTCTGCGTCGCAGAAGTGTACAGGAAGCGTCGAAGAGCTGGTGAGTCATCTCTCCACTGGCTCAGGTCAGAAGAGAAGACATCCTTTAAAAATAATGTTCAATTTTTATGCAGTGGAAAAGAATTCAATTTTGTGCACATTTGAAACTCAGTAATATTCTGCCTCTCAAAGTATTTTGAGCATTACAGAGTATTTATAATTGTGTGCAAATTTAAAAATCTCTCTTTTAATTCCATCGTTTCTGTGTGTAAAACCATTGTCAAATAAATCTGATTGTAGTAAATCTTAGTGTTAAGCAAATGCCACCTTAAATGGGAAACAGCTATTAATCTTTATTATTCATTATTAAACAGCAATGAAGCCAAACAACGTAAAAACCAACAGTAATGATGTGGGCAATACTAAGTACCCCTGTGGTGAATTGCTGTGTAGCAGAAATAACTTGAAGCAGAGTTACCTCTCTCACAACATTGAGGAGGATGTTTAACTATGTTCTTCACAACATTACTTGAATTTATTAAGTTTTTTTTGGGGTATTCACTTGTGCACAGCTGATAGCCACATCATGTAGTACAGTACAGTTGGGTAAAGTACAATTTATTAGCACAATGCAATATAATCCTGCTCTTTAGAAAGTGCAATAACTTCTTGTGGTCCCCCGACCCCGACGTCCGACTTACTATTGTGTGTACAGCCTGCTGCATGTTGGGTATGGTGCTTTGTAGTTTGTAGAACCATACCAGAATAAATACTCGTTTATATATATATATATATATATATATATATATAGTATATATATATATATATAGATATATATATATATATAGAGATATATATATAGATATATATATATATATTATATATATATATAGATATAGATATATATATATATATATATATATATATATATATATATATATATATATATATATATATATATATATATATATATATATATATATATATATATATATATATATATATATATATAGGGCAGCACGGTGGCTTAGTGGTTAGCACTGTTTCCTCACAGCAAGAAGGTTCCCGGTTCAATTCCCGGCCCGGTGGGTCTTTCTGTGTGGAGTTTGCATGTTCTCCCCATGCTTGCGTGGGTTTCCTCCAGGTACTCCGGCTTCCTCCCACAGTCCAAAAACATGCAGTGTAGGTTAATTGATCTTTCTAAATTCTCCCTAGGTGTGCATGTGAGTGTGATTGGTTGTTTGTATGTGGCCCTGGATAGACTGGCGACCTGTCCAGGGTGTACCCCTGCCTTTCGCCTGATATGCGTCGGGATAGGCTCCGACAGACCCCCGTGACCCGGAAACGGATAAAGCGGGTATAGATAATGGATGGATATATATATATATAAAACCACTGTGACCGAATGCTTTTTATCATATTTTTATACAAAAAACATGGGATTAAAAGAGGGGGTAGTAGCATTTCTTACTCCATGGGTCTGATTATAGACATATAACAGAATTTTCCCCTGCTGTAACCATAAGAGCTGGAAAACCAGATCAACCTACTGACAGCATGTCTAATCGCCCCTAAAATGCCAAACGTCATTTACACATCGCATCCATGTGACTCCTGCCTAATGCTGCTCTGCAAATATACGCAATAAAAATGTCAGGATGTTATATAAACGACTTAGGCAACTTGGATATACACTGTTGAACAAACATGAATGATTTAGTCTGGCGCCTTTTTATGTTTTAAAGCATTATCTTGCAGTATTATGTTCACATTTTCTTAACTTGAAATCAGTTAAGCATCTGTTCACAAAGAACAAAAACAAAACAAAACAAATTTTAGCTGAGATGAAAGCTTTTTCAGACTCACATGAGCTATGAAACTAAATGAAGCTCGACCTGTGATTGCTCCAGTTAGCAGTATTATACTTGTAATGCGTGACTGTGACATATGTACTGTGTGTTAATTTTAAATGGGTACTTGTTTCATTGATAATACAAGCTTCTGTTGTGATAGAGAAGTCTACAAAATGCAGTTTACTTCTTTGCAAAGTTTATATTAGATTGGGCCTATAAATGAATGACAGTTACATATGAAAAATGAATGATAATTGATTAAATGTTTAATGCATCAAATATCAAACTTCCCAGATGAGCAACACAACCAAAGTGGAGACACAACAGCACATGTCATGTGTCACCTGATGTCCAGCACATTTATCAGAGAGACTGTTGTTGATTGTTACGTCTGTTGATGTCTTCTGGGATTGTTCCTTCATTTGAACAGAACCTGAGAAAGATACATCAACATTAAAGTCTTATAACATATTGTGAACTCAACTTGTACACAGTATCAACAACTCTAAACATCCAATTACCCTAGAAGGAGCCCCTGGGGTAACAACCCAGTTAACACTGCTTACCACCTCTGTAAATGTGAATCTTGCTGCCTGATGGTTCCCATCAGGCTCAAAACACTAACGCAGACTAGACAAAAGTTGGCTCTGTTATATTGTGTATTAGCCCTGAAGAAATGGGCACCAACTTGTTAGGGCTGCTTTTGATTTACTGCCTCAGGCTGTTTATGAATAAGGCTTATTATCCTAATTTGATTTAAGAGGGGTTTATGCAACATGTAATAATGAACATCCTATTGTTCTTAAGTAGCATCTTGTCTCAAAGCAGATTTAGCCAGCTTAGCAACCAGCCCAGTCAAAAGGACTCATCACATTTCATATATTCACGTCTGTAAAGCAGTAACAAAAGCATTTATCCGAAAAACAAGTTTGACTGAATAGAAAATTTATGGTCAAAGCTCTGGCTCATGCTAGCTTAGCTGTGGGATGCTAACACAATGCTAACTATCAGTTAAATACTCAATTTATGGCTCAATGAGTTATGAATTAATTAATTAAATAGGCCACATATAGTTAATTTACAACATACAGCACTTAGTAAAATCAAATAGTAGCTGAGCTGAATATCCAAGAAAACAACAATGTGCAAATGATTGTTAATAGTTTTTTTAACTACACTGTTAAACTGCTAAATGTTATGTTATGTTCACAGCAGGTAATTTTATATCTTATATTTGTATATTTGTTGTGATTCATGCTTCTGGCGCCCAATAAATAAACGTAAACCTTGTAATTTGCGAACTAAAGACCAAACAATTAGATGCGGATTACTAAATATACGATCTTTAAGCTCCAAGTCTCTATTAGTAAACGATCTAATTACTGAGACCTGGAGTGACATTTTCTGCCTAACAGAAACGTGGCTCCAAGAGGAAGAGTTTGTTAGTTTAAATGAATCCACGCCGTCCAGTTACGTTAATTATCATATTCCTCGAATCACAGGTCGAGGTGGAGGAGTAGCGGCGATCTACGACTCCAGTCTTACAATAAAATCCAAACCTAAATGCGATTATAATACATTTGAAAGCCTCACGCTTAGCTTAAAACTGCCGAGCTGGAAATCAGAGAAGCCAGTCTTGTTGGTTGTAGTTTACCGGCCTCCTGCTGGAGCTTATCTGGAGTTTCTGTCTGAGTTCTCAGATTTCTTATCTAGTTTATTGATCAGTACAGATAAAGTCATCATAGTGGGCGACTTTAACATTCATATGGATGTTGACAACGACAGTCTTAAGTTGGCTTTTGATTCTCTTCTAGAATCGATGGGGATTTTACAAAAAGTTAACGAACCAACGCATTGTCTTAATCATACTCTTGATCTGGTCCTCGTCTACGGTGTAGAACTTGATAATCTGTTAGTGTCACATGTAAACTCCCTCCTATCCGACCACTATTTAATAACGTTTGAATTCAACATTGTCAACGTTACGCATAATAGGAGGAATTACTTTAGCAGGTGTCTATCCGATAAAGCTATCACTAAATTTAGGGAGGCCGTTGCTCTTCATCTTCTTACAGAGGAACATAGTGAAGCAGTTGAGGGCTGTGACCTCGGTTCTACCTCTGCAGACGTTGATTTCCTTGTTGGTAGCACTGCAGATGTGTTGCATACAGCTTTAGATGTAGTTGCTCCTTTGAGAAAGAGGGTCTCTAACCATAGGAGCTTAACTCCCTGGTTTAACTCACATATTCGTATGTTAAAACAGAAAGTGCGTAAAATGGAAAGAAAGTGGTACTCTAGTAGGTCTGTAGATATTTATTATGCATGGAAAGATAGTCTAATAGTGTATAAAAAAGCGCTTCGCAAAGCTAGAACAGCCTATTATTCAGTGTTAATAGAGGATAATAAAAATAACCCACGTTTTCTGTTCAGCACTGTAGCCAGGCTGACAAAGAGCCACAACTCTGTTGAGCCGTGCATCCCTGCAGCTCTCAGTAGTGAAGACTTTATGAGCTTCTTTAGCAATAAAATTGTCAGAATTAGAGAGGAAATCGGCCAGGCCCTCCCGGCAGTGGCTGTGGGAATTTCTTCAACCTCGGCGACCCCCTTATGCTCCGATCTGACTCTAGACTGTTTTGTTCCTGTTGACCTCTCTGAGCTGACCTCAGTCGTCAATGGATCTAAATCATCCACGTGTCTGTTAGACCCAATCCCTACTCGACTACTCAAAAATGTTTTCTCTCTGATTGGACCGACAATACTGAAACAGATCAACTTGTCCCTAGTCTTAGGATATGTACCACAGGCTTTTAAAGTCGCAGTAATCAAACCATTACTTAAAAAACCCTCTCTTGACCCAGACATTTTAGCTAACTATAGACCAATTTCCAACCTTCCATTTATCTCTAAAATTCTGGAAAGGGTAGTTGCAAGCCAGCTGTGTGACCAGTTGTATAGAAATGATCTATTTGAAATTTTTCAGTCAGGGTTCAGAATGCATCATAGCACAGAAACAGCACTGGTTCGAGTCTCGAATGACCTTCTTATGGCCTCAGATAATGGGTTAGTGTCCATACTGGTTCTGCTGGACCTCAGCGCTGCTTTTGATACTATAGATCACAGCATTTTACTGCAGAGGCTAGAGTATGTTGTTGGGATTAAAGGGACAGCTCTAGATTGGTTTAAATCATATCTGTCTGATAGATTCCAGTTTGTTCATGTTCATGAGGTTTCTTCCGTACAGACGAGGGTCTGCTATGGTGTCCCGCAGGGTTCAGTGGTAGGGCCAATCCTGTTCAGTTTATACATGCAGCCCTTGGGAAGTATTATCCGGAACCACGGCATTAATTTTCATTGTTATGCTGATGATACGCAGCTGTATCTGTCTATGAAGCCAGATGAAACAGAACCATTAGACAAACTTCAGATGTGTATTAAGGACATCAAGGACTGGATGTCCAGAAATTTTTGCTACTAAATTCTGATAAAACAGAAGTTGTTGTTTGTGGTCCCAAACACCTCAGGAAGGGATTAGATGGTCTTGCGATGGCCTCCAGTAAAACTGTGCGAAACCTTGGCGTTATATTCGATCAGGATTTGTCATTTAAACAGCATATTAATCAGGTTTGTAAAACTGCGTTTTTCCACCTCCGTAATATCGCAAAGATTAGGAGCATCCTCTCGCAGAGTGATGCCGAAAAACTAATTCATGCGTTCGTATCTTCTAGACTAGATTACTGTAACGTGTTGTTGGCTGGATGTCCAAGTAATTCTCTTAACAGCCTCCAGCTGATCCAAAATGCAGCAGCGCGAGTGCTGACAGGAATCAACAAGAGAGACCACGTCTCTCCAGTTTTAGCTTCCCTCCATTGGCTCCCTGTAAAATTTAGAATCCAATTCAAAATTTTATTACTGGCATATAAAGTCCAAAATGGCCTAGCGCCGCAATATTTGCAAGACCTGATAGTACCGTACGTTCCTAATAGAGCTCTCCGTTCTCAGGGTGCAGGTTTACTCGTAGTTCCTAGAGTATCGAAATGTAGATTTGGAGGACGGGCTTTCTGTTATCAGGCACCATTACTCTGGAACCAACTTCCAGTTTGGGTGAAGGAGGCTGATACCACCTCCACCTTTAAAACTAAACTTAAAACATTTCTGTTTAATAAAGCATATAGTTAGTGTACATTTAGTACCTTAATGTGTCAGGGCCAGTAGTCAAAGCTGCAGCTACAGGACCAGATTAGAGCAGCTTATTTTAAACATAGCTTCGGTGTAGATATGCTGTTATAGGCCTATGCTGCAGGGGGGCACCAACATGATCCACTGAGTGGTGCCTTTCACCTTCTCTGTTTCTCTTTGCCTTCTCTGTCTCTTCTTCACCTCAACCCTCATTTATTAACAATATCCCATAAACGTAATTGTGGTCCATTGTTCTGGTAGTTTTTTGTGCTTGTCTGGCCCTTCTTTTCCTCTTCTTTGCATGTCCTGCAGACCAGAGCCTCAGGAGCTGCTTGCTGACCTGCAGTTCCGCCTCTGACCATCCCAGTGTCTGCCTTCACCTGTCTGTGTGGATGTCTGTTGGATGCTTGCTGACACCCCGACCTGCAGTCCTCATCCCCTTGTATCACCGTCTATCCATATATCACCCATATTCACAGAAGTCTAATTGGACTACCAAGGACAGTTACTAATGTATCCTATCTTGTACCTTTGACGGTGTCTCTATGTCTCTATTCTTTCTTATTTCTTGCTCTACCCGGCTGGCCTTCGGCAGGAGGGTCCCCCCTCATGAGCCAGGTCCTGCTCAAGGTTTCTTCCCTCTTAAAGGGGAGTTTTTCCTTGCCACTGTTTGGCTTACGGTTTTTCTTCCACTAGGGGAGTTTTTACCTGCCGCTGTTTATGTAATAATTGCTCGGGGGTCATGTTCCGGGTCTCTGGAAAGCGCCTAGAGACAACTTATGTTGTAATAGACGCTATATAAATAAAATTGAATTGAATTGAATTAATTTTACCATTGAGTCTTGCTCTCAGCAACACATCAGGGATCCTCCTGGAGTTCCACGCCTTGTCTTCTCTTAGGTCCACACAAATGCGATTTGGCGCTGTTTGAGGTCTTTCTCTAAAACCAGGGGGGATCCATAGAGCAGAAGGTACATGATGAAAATCTATGAATTGTGGTCGACCTTTGATCCCCTGGTACACCTCAGCTCCAGCGCTCAGCTGACCACAGCAAGGGTCCAGCAGGGGAACATCTTCTCGTAAAGGAGCCAAGGAAACATGTTTAGTGATAGAGGGAAGTCCAGTATAACCTGCAAGATCAGTTTGAAGTTTATCCCTTCCAGCAGCCCTGCACAGACCGGAGTTCAGCCTCCGTATGACATGCAGCTCTTTAGAGAATGGCTTGGAAGGATCCAAAGCGGCATTCATCCTCGTTCGTGGCGAAAAGCGCCAGAATGAATGTGTATATGTGCTTAGGCACATTGCAAAGAGACTGCTTTTGTTTCTTGCTCAGATCAAATTACTGACATCCAGAGAGGTTGTGGAGTTGTATTTCAGGACACATGAGCACAACATTCGTGTATTTGTTAAACTACTGAAGACCAATCACCTAATAAACAGACCTTTGTGTTTATTCTGGACACCACAGAACATGGTAAACATTAACCAATTACATTTTTCTCCCTATAGAAGTTATAGTTTGACAGCCTACAGTAACTAATTCATCTCATTTAAAAACAAAAATATCTTGCTGGAGGCAAAGGGAAAATTGCATAAAAAATGACTGTAGAAATGCATTTTGGTGGCAAATAATAAACAGAAGATTTGACTGTGCCTTAGGGTTTAGTTAACATTTTTAAGTCGCCTGCCTTTTGTCAATTTGACCACTAGATGGAGGAATAGAGCCGGTATTAAAAAGCTTCAAAAGCTTATATATGCTGTTCTGCTCTGTGTGAATTAAATGTCAATCTATTGCACAAGTCATAGTCAAATCTCAGTTGACTTATTTGATATATTGCCAGTTTAAAAATGGACAGTTTGGTACAACAACGTTTAACCATTAATGATTTTTCTTTGTGCATGCAAGCTGAACATGGTTAAAATGGTGTTAGTTAAAAGGCAAACTTCAAATATAAGCTATGGTTTTAAAATTGACACTAAACTAAATGAAAATTATGTAAATTGCATGAAGTCAAAAGTGTTTTTTTTTTTTAAACAAAGGGAGTAGTCTGGTGAAGGAGCAAGCTTGAAAGAGCTGTCTTATATTCATTGGAGCAAGAAAACAGAAATACCGCTTGCTTCTCTGCCTATTAATTATTCTTCCTACGTTATCTGAAATGTATTGGACAAATGTAAATATGCCTGACAAATATACATAGGCAATCCCACAGCTTTATTTAAACAGTGAAAGCGTGCTGATAGGTGGCATTTTTCTTTGGAGGGTATTAATGTTAATGTGTCAGTGGCGATGATGGTGATGCATGTTGATAGATGATTTTTACTCAGGCTGTCATTAGCAAATGTAAACACCCAAGAGCTGTTGAAAAGGATGTGTAAAAATAGCCTAATTAGAGTTATTCTGATAACTGAGTTGTGAATATGCCTAACTCCCACACAATGTTCCCCCCACAGAAGAGGATCTCGGAAGAGATGGATAAGATATAATGTGGGGCTCATTTGAAATCACTCTTTAGATTAAAAAGAAACAAAAGTACAATTTTTCTTCATCCATGGCATATCTCATGGGAGTATGTGGTGTATTCTCAAACATTTCTAATGAACATGGCTCTATACTGCACGTCCAGAAGTCCAAATGATTTATTACATTCTGAATCTATTAAATATTCCCATATCAGAAATTCATTCATCATATTCTATATCCACAATGCTTTGTATCCCAATTATTTCTGGTCTTCTTTTTTTTTCCATTGTTGTTGCAAGATTTTAAACGCCAGCTTGAGCCCAAATTTTTTTTACAAAGAATCAGATATTTCTGGAGTCATTACCGCCAGAGCTGCCCTTGTTACTGGATCCTGCGTTATTAGTCAGCTTGTCAACCATTCTCCAGACTCCTCCACAGCTTCAGAAATTATTTAAGTCTCACATCTCCCCCATGCTGTCGGGCCCAATGTTATAGTGCAGCAGCCACTAATTTGTGCAGGCTAAATTCATCTGAGAGAAACCGTTGGTCTGGATTAAGAGGCGTTGTTGTTGGAGCTGCTGTTGCAGCTGCAGAGGGCCATCAAAGCAAAGAAACAATCACAGTGTGGGCTGTCTGAAGACTGATACGGGCCGATGCCGCTCCAGGCTGGGCATGATTTTTGTTAACCAGACAGCGGGGCTTGGGGAGCTGACACCTAAGGATCGGGCAGGAAGGGCTGGGAGGTGATAGGGCACAGAGAATGGATCAAGGATGCTCCATAAACAAACAGCATCCTTTATTATTGCAAGAGAGCGCTGCAAGAGAAGTAACCAGATAAATGGGAACCACTGCCCGAAAGATATTTGTAACTATTTATATCACTTTAGTATAACGCTTTGATGAATTAGCAGCTTGCAAGGTTATAACTCATGAAAGTGTTTTCGTGAGTATATCCAGCAATGCTTGGACACCCAGACATGATCCCACCATCCACTCCTGGGATCATATCTGTGTGTGTCATGTTAGCTAATGAAAATGTGTGACTTTATTTATAGCATGAAGGCCCTGAGTCACAGATCATAGGTCAGATTCAACACCCTGTGAAAGGCAATGCATTGATTGCTGCCCATTGACCAAGCATGTATGTGATTTAAGGGAAAACTGGCTGACATGAACTGTGTCTTCTGTTGTGTGTGGCACTTTCAACCATTTGGAAAAATCCAAACAGAGCTCAGAGATGAAGCTCCCATGAGCAGCCAGGGTAGCCATGTCCTAAGAGAAGGGCCCAGGGGTTTATTGTAGCGCTGCTTCCCTGCCCTCGGTTGCCGCAGCTCTTGGCTTGTCACACTCAGTTAGCTCAATGAAGTAATGAATATGCCGCTGTACATTTTTCATGAGGGGGGGTCGGAGTGAAAAATCGACTCCTTATAATGCTCTTAATATGGAAGTCTTCACACACTATTCCCCTGCAAAGAACCCTCAGGGCTATCATGGTGCTGCACGAGCATGATGTTTAATGTTAACACTCCCACAGGGAGAGTCAGCATAATGCAATGTCACTTTCAGTGATGAATATTTTGACTGGAGCGGATATACAATCAGCTGTAAATCATGACAAAGTTATGATAACTGGAGCCTGCTCTCTGTGGAAGAAGGCAGTGGCTGCACACAAAAAAAAAAAGCTGGTAAGAGAAAAAGCTGACCAAGTCAGACACTTGAGTCGATGGCTTGGGTGCTTCATTACTGCTATGGGTTTGTTTACAGGGAAGCATGGCCAGAAGCTTCAAAGGATGGAGCATAAACAAATAAAACAACCATCCAGAGATGAGGGCAAATGAATACAAGCAATAAGAGAATACTGGGCAAATTTGTGATTTAGAAAACCGGCGTGTTGTCAACTGGCAAAGATTAACCGTTCAAATTACCGTAGTTAAGAGCAAAATGTCACAATAAAATAAAACTGAAGAAAAATTAGAGTCATAATAACTACATATAAAGGCCATGTGTGTATCGCTGGTTTCACAACTCCCAACTATACCAAATTATATACAAATAAAAACAATTAAAAGGAAATCAAATCTATGTTGCTCACTGAACTTTTTATGCGCTTTAACGTTTTATCTCTAGACCATGTTTTTTTTTTTTTAAACTTCCACCAGAAAAACATCCTGAGATTCGGTCAATAAAAGCTCCACATATGTGAGGTCAAACTTAACAACCTTGGGCTCTTTATACACGAGAATCCTGGGAGATTTCTAACATACAGCAGAGCCTGTCATAGTTATCACCTGCCAGAGCAAGACTTGGAAATATCTAACGTATTATGGACCTTTTTATTTATACACCATGAAAACTGTAAAAGGAGAGTAAACAACAACTTTATAGCAATGACACTGATGTTTCTGAATCTGTTGTTGAAATACTAAGCAAGAAGATGCATTAATTTTAGTCTTGAAAACTCGAGGCAGCCTCTTCGGTTTGAACATGGCATATGGGTGTTGGTTGTGTTTTTATAATAAAGACAGCAAGACCAATTCAGGGGGCTCCAGGGAGAAGGAGCATGAAATGAAATGAACACATAACTGGAGGTGCTTTTGACTCATCTGATAAGAATGTGGGTATACCTCAGAAACACGGCTCCTTCACAATATATCATTTCTACTTTTGGGGAATATGGTCCTCTGTTTGAAAGAGCCATGCAAGATACTACTCAACACTTCTGCCCATGATTTCTGCATAAAAACACATCTCAGATTTTTGATTACGTTTAAGACGTCGCATAAAGCAAAGACACACAGAAGGTAATGGACTTCTTATGTTGCTAAGAAAGATAGACTTGTCCCTCAAGACTGCAGTTTCCATTATTAAACCCCCAGCACATTGGCCACCCGTGCTGTTTCTATTTGCTTTGACCAAGGTGAAATTACCTGCTTTTAAAACTTAAACAAAGTAAAGAAGCCACAGTCAGTGGTAGCCTATAGTCTGAGTCTTTATTTCCTCTTGGCCAGGGAGAGCTTTTTTGTCTTGTTTTGTTTTTTTTATGGAAGAGGTCATAAACAAAACACAAATCTTGAGAGTTGTTTGCAGAGGAGTCTGACTTCCTTGTGGGTTTTATACACAAAACATCCCAAGGGGATGCATGGCAGCATGTGAGCCAGCGGCCAATATGCTCGCTGGGCAGTCTTGCACCATGTTCCAAGACCTGGATGATGAATTACTATGCAAGGGCCACTGGAAAAGAAAAAAACCAAAACAAAACAAGATGAATGTTGTGTTGCAAATACAAACACTTGGTATTCTACATAGCCA